>JADLZN010007864.1:0-38602 GCA_018155175.1 Sinocyclocheilus anophthalmus | reverse complement strand
ACTGTAATATACACTACCGTTCAAAAGTTTGCAGTCAGTAAGATTTTTAAATTGTTTTTGAAGAAGCCTTCTAAGCTCACAGAGGCTGCATTTATTTGTCATGAAAGATTATAACAATTTAAAATAAAGTTTTTTTCATACATTTTAAAAAGTAATTTATTCCTATGATGCAAAGCTAATTTCAGCATCTTTACTCCAGTCTTTAGTGTCACATGATTATTCAGAAATCATTCCAATAGGCTGATTTGCTGCCCCAGAAACATTTTTTTTTTATTATTTCTTATTATCAGTTATCAATGTTGAAAACAGTTGTGCAACTTAATATTTTTGTGAAAACAGTGATAAATTTTTTCAGGATCCTTTGATGAACAGAAAGTTCAAAAGAACAGCACTTATTTGAAATAGAACTCTTTTGCAACCAATAAATGTCCTTACTGTCCCTTTTGATCAATTTAGTGTGCCCTTGCTGATTAAAAGTATTAATTTCTTCAAAAAATTTTTGAGTGGTAGTGTATATTCCCAGATGGGCATGCATTGAACTGCCTGGCTATGGTTCGTTTATTGGTCTCCAAGGCTGGCAGATTCTCACCAGAAAAGCGGCGATGGCTCCTCCGGTGAGATATCCAGCTAGAACATCAGACCAGTGGTTGCGGTACTCAGCTACACGCATGATGCCCACCAGAACAGCCAATGAGAGGAAAGTCAGACAGAGAGTGGGTTTGGTCAGCCTTGTGCCTTTAGTCCTCCATACCAGAGTTATATACATCTGCAGAAAACACACATTGCTATGCATTAATGCACATCTATCATGTCTATTTGCTAAGCAATACAACACCTCAAACACCCCAAATGTACTGTAGATTAATTCATGCATCATGCTCTCATCTAATCATTTGCCAACTAAACTTGAAGTTATTTTGCCCATTCTACCCTTTTATTTTTATTTGCCATGTGTTGTTACTTCAAAACACTGCCAGAAGGCCAGCAGCATCTCTTCTCTTCACTGTTGCAGAGGAAGCCGGAGTTTATTGTGAGCTGCTCAATGGAGCTTTTAGCTGTTTCTCAAATCAGAGACAATGCTCTTCTCATCTTGTTGCCTGGGCATCCACTTCTCTCTGCGATGGTTAGATCCAGTAGTTTATGAAATAGACTTCATTCCTCAAAAGAACAACACTAATGGGACTAATAGGTTTCTAGAGGAACGTGTTTGTATTTGGCCTTTTTTTTTAAATTAAATTTTGACTTGAAACTTGAAAGTTTCCAAAAACTTACAAGATATACAAATGCAGGGGTGTGTTTAGAGTTTTGGGGGCCCCCTCGGTAGAATTCACGCAATTGTGTGGTGCCTAAACACGCTACTATATACTTCAGCAAGTGCAAAAGACACTGCACTGCCGTCTCCATACTTCATTAAACAGCACAATCATTTTCAAGTGTGCTAATGATAGGAGAAGGATGTTGAGTAGTAAATCAACACATTATGATAATTTCTTAAGGATTATATAACACAAACTTCTTAGTTGCCATTACATTGTCGATTGTGCTTTGCTAATCACAGCCAAAAATGCATAAATAAATAAATACATAAGTAAGTTATTTCAAACATTAACAATCATTTACAATATTACCTTGTTTCCCTGTATATTAATGAAATGCTAAATTGGGGAATTGAATTATGAATTCCTTTCAAAAACAAAAATGTCTTAAGAAATGATATTGTGTAGAAGACAGATGCACAAAGATGAAGGTAATCCAATATATAATTGATTAATAATCCAAAATGAAGATCCATTCAAAATACAGGGAAACACAAGCAGCATACACAAATAATTTCCAGCGTTGAATGAACTGAGGAGGGAGACTCAATACACAACAAACGTAATCAAGGGAATACAGAGCAGGCGAGGAGCTAATTAACTACTACAGGAGACAAATGAGGGAATGAACCGAAAGGCAATAGAACTAAACAGGCAGGATGACCAAATTAGGAATTAGGACTTTTTTTCAGAAACATAAAAATGATATTGTAAACTTTTAAAATTTAATGAATTTTAAGTTATTTTAAATTTTTTTTATTGTATTATTATTATTCAATAAATGCTACACTTGTGAATAGAATTTCTGAATTTCTTTCAAAAATATAAAGCAACAAGAACCGATATTGTAATTTGGATTTTGCCATCACAGCAAAAAATTTTATTTTAAAAATATCTAAAAAATATGAAGCTGTTTTAACATAGAAATCTAATAAAAAAACATGTAATATAGTTAAATTGTTAAAATATATTGTATTTTGGTTAATTAAATGCTAAACTGGAGATCAGAATCCAGCTATGCTAGATGATATTTTCAGCTGGGTCATGACCAAATATTCTGAATTATCATTGTCAGCTCTGTCATCTCTTCAGTCTGTTAAAACATCAGCATTACTGAAGTACAGGATGACTGTGATTTATTTGTATGCTGTGTCATGTTTGATTTCTTGTCCTGGATGTACTCACCACTGTATAGACAGCTGAGTACATACTCAGCGCTGCGTCCTTGGAGGGGAAAGATTTGCGGGCGGAGGTGATGAGGTAAGGGTTTCCGGTGCACGCTCGCTGCTCTGTGATGTACTGCAGTGGTGAATGGCAGCCCAGTGCTGTGTAGTTTGGGCGGCATGTAGACAAGAAATGAGGTGTCTGGTTTCCTGTCACTACCTGCCCTGCATTGGCAAAGATGGTGGTGGTAAAGAGGCCAAAGGAATACACACCTGAGATCAAGAGAAAGAAACCATTTCATCAACCACTTGATAATTATAAGAGGATTTTCACATACTTTTGGCCATTTAAAGTAGCTTGATAAAGTTTGGGGGAGGGGACATACGAATGTTTTTTAAGAAATTAATAATTTTATTCAGCTAGGATGCATTAATTTGATCAAAAGTGTCATTAAAGACATTACAAAAGATTTATATTTCAAAGAAATGCTTTTTCAACATTTACTCACACTCAGGCCATTCAAAATGTAGATGAGTTTGTTTCTTCTTCAGAACAGATTTGGAGAAATTTAGCATTACAAGAGCTGCTCAATAAACGGTACTCTGTGGTGAATGGGTGCCGTCAGAATGAGAGTCCAAATGGCTGATAAAAAATCACAATCCCGCAGACTCCAGTCCAAAATTAATATCTGAGAAGCAAAAAATGTGAAAGTTTGAAGAAACAAATCCATCATGAAGCGTTTTTAACTTCAAACCATTGCTTCTGGCATAAATATGAGTCCTCTATCAATAATATTGCTTTCTCTAGTGAAAAAGTCATCTTGTCTGAATCAGGAGAGAAATATGCACAGATCAAGCACCAGTTACAGTCGAAAATATGAAAATATGTCAGTGGATTTTGATGTGAGAGGACAACAGAGGATGGACTTTTTCACTGGAGGAAGTGTTATTATAGAGCATTTTGGCCAGAAGCGACAGCTTAAACGCCCTTAATTTTGTTTTTTTACGAAGACGCAGCTTTTTGCTTCACAAGACATAAATTGACACTCTGGAGTCTTGTGGATTACTTGAGGATTATTGTGATGCTTTTATCAGCTATTTAAACTCTCATTCTGACGGCACCCATTCACTGGCCCCGAGGATCCATTTGGTGAGGAAGTGATGCAATGCTAAATTTCTCCAAATCTGTTCTGATGAAAGAACACATTCAACTACATCTTGGATGGTTGAGGGTTAATAAATGTTCTGCAATTATTGGTTGAACTACTCCTTTAAAATAGAAAACAGTAATTTGAATGAATGCAGCCTTTGCAGCTTTTAAACAGACGTGTAAGGTGCTTGCACACAAACACACAGACCCAAAAACTGTAATGTAGCAGGGTGAAAAGTTTGAGGCTGTGTTGTCGTGAAAGATTAACGATTGCATATAAAAAAAAAAAAAAAAAACTCGAAGCATTGCTTACCAAGGAAGCGGACTATGCGTCTCAGCAGCGGGTTGAAATAGCAGCAGTCAGCCGTAACAATTGTCTTCTCCTGCGTGGCCTCAGGTTTAGTTAAGAAGGATGCAAGCTCCCCCAGCAGAATCTGCAGCAGACAGATGCAGGAATGAAATTTCTCAGGTGCACATAGCTTACAGAGAACAACGCTTAGGGGGGAACCATTTTCTCTCATTTCTTCTCTCATTTTCAATCCCATACATGTATAAACGAATAAATGCACCACACAGCTGAGCCAGGGTATATATATTTGATGACATCATATCATTATAATATATATATATATATATATATATTATATATAATATATATATATATAAATATATAAATAATGTTCCGTATGCCCCTAATGGGATTGCATGCATAAAACATGAATCACATTCACAACATGAAGGTCTTCATATAACATTTTCTGTTTTTTTCTGCATGTTGATTACACCATCTGAAGGCACATGACTTTCTTTATTATAATATCTGGACAGTATCACTTTTCCAAAAACAGAAAATTGAGTTTTAATTCAGAAATTAAAAACATGCTCATCATATATTCAGTGTTTTCAAGTCATTGTATAAATGAATTGCATTTTTAGCAATTAAACTCAATGAGAAACAAATTATATCACTACCAAGAAAAGAAGAATAAACTCCAGAGCAGATAACTGTAATTTTCACCTCATTTCTGCAGGACAAGCTGAAAATTCAGTACTTTGACTGCTTTCATAAAGACACTTTACTTTTTATTGAGTTCAGTGTCTGAGTTGGTTCCACCTGTGAAAAGGTTTGTGTGCTATCTCAAACAGCAGAAGTCTGGCACTGAATATCACTGAGACGCCTTTTTAAGAGTTACTTAACCAAGTCTATTAAACTATTTAACCTCCACAGACATAAAGATCCAGGTCAATGTGTGGTAAAAGCAGTGCATGTTATTATGCATCGTTGCCTGTGCTAAAAGATCTCATCCTCTGTCTAATGATACATTTTTCTGAGTTCACAAATGCCACTCTCACTAAGGGAAAATGGAAATTATTTAGGAACATAAAAGCCTGAAACCTTCAAATGTTTAGTGATGCCCCATTAATGATATTGTGTGGGGCATATTGTGGCGTTTTGAGGGCTCTTGTCATATAACAAAAAAGGTGAAAATAGACAGACAGAGGAAGAGAAAGAGAGAAAAAAAGACAGAATGAATATTTCACTAGAAAACTCTTGACATATCCGAAGTGCTCTGAAGCCGCAATGTTGAAGCAGCAGTGATACTGTCAGCCATGATGCTTTCAAATACTTAACACATCACAATTACAACTCATCTGTTCTGAAGAGTTTCAAAACTCTGGAAAAACTGACACACACACACACACACACATATCACATACATACACATACACATAAACATACACATACACATACACATACACACCCACACACACAAACACACACCACACACAAAGACAGATAAAACCTTTGGAGTTCAATGAATGCCCAGGTCAAACCATTAAAGGAGCTCAGAGCACTCTTAGTCAAGTAGAGTTCACATGCACAGATATATTAGGGTTGTTCTGTTTTGGTCAGGTTTGTGTAAAATAAAGCAACAAAAATGGAGTATTCAATGAAAAAATAGTTCAATCATTAAAAAGGGATAGTTCACACAAAAATAATAATCCTGTCTTCCTTCCAAACTCGTATGACTTTTCCTTTTTTCATATACGATCATGCTAATTTTCAATATTGAGAACTATACACCGATCAGCCACTAAATTAAAACCACTGATAGGGAAAGTGAATAACAATGATTATACAGTATCATTACAGTGGCAAATCTCAAGGGGTGGGATATATTACACTCTCAGAAAAAAAGGAAAACCTTTTTAAAAGATACACCTTTGAACCTAAAGGGTCCATATTGGTACCTTAAGGTCCCATATTGGCAAAACTGGAAATTCCTGGCTTTTTCCGAATTAACTGAGGTCTAGGTGCTATATACGGTATCTCAAAACTGTCAGTCCACAGTAAAAATGCACACAGCCTGCATAAAGTAGCTGTGATTTTCACGAGCCGCTGTGACTTCAGTAAAAAGTTGACATCAGAACTACACAGTCACTGCCTTCAGTCACCACCCCGAGCACCGCCCACCGCCCCACTCTCCTTTTGCCAAACCCCAGACAACATTGCGGAAACATGTCGAAAAAAGGTTAACTTTAACCACGAAACCAGATCGGCCGACCTGTAACGTTACACTCTCACTCAAAGGATGGACGATCTGACAGGATTGTTACTATGAGGTGGATCACATCTAACATGTACAGTAAAGACAAACTCACCGTGTCTATCTAGTCATGATGAAGATGTATATACATTTCAATTTCAGCAGGCAACTATTTTTACAGCTACATTATTGTTCCAGCCACAATTAATCACAACAATGTATATACAATTACAAATGATTATATATAAATCGTCAGTTTGTTGTTTTACACACATGCACACAGACATTATTTCATACACGACATAGTCGTGAGATGCAAGAAACATAGACATATGGCAAGAAATCTGTAGACACGCCCATAACAACAAAAGAATACTTTATTTAACCTTTTCTGATAAAAAGTGTGCGCTGCAAACGCGAGCATTATTGACGATCGTTTCTGTCCAGTCTGCACATTTTATCGCATTTAACCACAGCTGTCATCTTTTTTTTGTCTGGCAGTGGCAGCAGATATGCGATCAAATTTCTAATTTGAGGCTGTATTACGTAGATTCTGGCACCCAACATCACAACAAGATGATATTTTAAGCTCCTTATGTAGCCGAATCTGCACTGGTTTGAATGGGCCGCCTCCAGTTTCCCTTTGTTTTGCTGCCTCCAGCTAGCGCTGTGATGTCGGCTGACCCTAGTTACCTGTGGTTGGCCTGGCCGTGCGTCACTCAGAAAACAACAGACCAGTCAGAAGAGAGGCTCATGAATATAATAGACAGGCCAAAAGCGACCTGTTCTCAGCAGAGCTCCTGAGAAAGGAGCTGTAAAAATATATAGAGATGGTTTTTGGTACTTATACCGCAAATATATATTCTTAAGGACATCAAAACCTAAAATAAAACTCCAGAAAGGTGTACAATATGGTACCTTTAAGGTAAGGCCAAATAGTGATGACTGGGTCTGATCACACACAGAAGAGCTACTGTAGCTCAAACTGCTGGCCATTATAGACAGGTGTCAGATCACACAGTGCATCACAGTTTCCTGCTCATTGGTTACAATAGGCACACTAGAACTGGATCATGGGACAATGGAAGAAGATTGCTTTGTCTGATGATTGACGTTTTCTTATAGATCAAATGGATGGCCAGGCGCGTAAGAACCATTTATCTGGGGAAGAGATGGCAACAGGATATATTATGGGAAGAAGGCAGGGCGGCAGAGGCAGTGTTATGCTCTGGGCAATGTTCTGCTGAAACCAGTCTGCAAAAATTGTTCAGGAATGGTTTGAGGAACATAACAAAGGGTTCAAGGTGTTGCCCGAACCTCCAAATTCCCAAGATCCGATACTAATTCTCAGTCTGATTGAGCATCTATGGGTTGTGCTGAACTACCTGATATTAGACAGATGGTTTTAATGATGTGGCTGATCAGTGTATGTAACGCTTGAAAACAGCGATAAAAGGGAAAGATTTTCTGTGACTTAAAATGTTTCCCCACACATCGTATGACTTCAGAAGATTTTTAAGGACAACTTTTATGGTACTTCACTGGAGATTTTCAGAAATGTAGGAGATTGAAGTTTGAATTAGAAGCCTGAAACTTTGGAGCTTGAATACTTTTACTTCCAAATCGGATGAAATGGTATTTAAAATAACCAATAACCTAGTAGTAATATGTAAATGAAAAATAAATGCAAATGTCTGACTTAACTTTATGACACATTTGCTGTGAAAATGATGTGGAAAGCTGAATTGTCTAGCTTGGGAAACACTATGACTTTATAATGTAAAGTCAGGAAAACACAGACTTTAAAACACAGCACACAAAACATAAATGGCTAATTTGTGCACACAAATGAAATATTCTGAGTAGAAAATGAAATCCAGGTGCCATAAAACAGGTTACCAAACTTGACAACAACATAAACCAAAGCAACAGTGCAAATTACACAATTGTGAAAATGCAACCTTGTTAATTATTCACACCCCAGTGCATGTTGGGAACACCTGTATTAAAGTTTTTAGATTTTACTTTACTTACAGTTATGCAAAAAAAGTGCCATGTTGCTAGTGCCATGCACTACTGTTTGAGTTACAGGAATGCTACTTAATTTTCTTAAATTATACTGTTAAAAAGCACTTAAATTTGTGGATTATTCTTTTTATAATTTGGAATCTATAATGGTAAGTTACTATAAATGTACAGTAACAAACAATCCTAAATAATATCAATCATATTTGTATGAACTGTCCTTTTAATTCATTGTTTGAATTGATATGCCACAACAGTGACATTGTCAGCCAGCATTTTGCTGTAGTTTTGGCATAGATAATGAGAAGGAAACCGATAAAGCAGCAAGACATTGTCAATGTTCAGCACCAGCAGCAAAACCCCAAGGCAACATCGTCCTCACTAAACAGAGATGGAGCTTTCATCGTTATGTCATATAACTGTAAATTAAGACGCAAGGTTGAACTCGTCCTCTAGACGCTGTAGCTAGAGAGGACAAAAAACATGGTCTTTAGAGCGGATTCATGGAAGCTGTTGAAGTGAAGTGCTTACATGTTTAATTGATGAAACATCTCTGCTGACTCTGAAGACTTTGAGGGAAAGACAGACGAAGGGAGGGACAGGGACAAGGAGTTCAAAGCAAAAGGAGACGGAGAGAGAACGATTGATAGCAAAATCAAACTCCAGAAAGAGGGAGAAATAAAAGAGGAAAGAGAGATGATGGCTGAAGTGAATGGTATGAATGTCTGTTTCCTCAGGAAATCATATAGTGTGTAAACAATGTAGACACAGACTTTCCGTGGCGGCTGGGAGTCTGTCAAATCAAAAGCTTCTAGCAGAAAAGTAGAGCACCGAAATATGCAGGCACTTAGTGATGTCAAAAACCCTCTGCGGTCTACAGTGGGTGTCAGCCTGTCAAATACAATCGCAGAGAAGCACTGCAAATCACCGAATCAAATCAAATCAACAACAAAATTACAACATGAAACTATTCATGTATAGTCTACCAGTCAAAAGTTTGGAATAATTTAAGTTTGTCAATTATTTTATGTCATTGAGGCTGCATGTATTGGATCAAAAACTATAGTAAAAATAGTAAAATTGTGAAATATTATTACAGTTTAAAATAACAGTTAAACCTTACTTACCCTAGATTTTTGAATGGACAGTTTCCACATTAATATTAAGCAGCAAAAAACGTTTTCAAAATGTTTCTTGAACACCAATTCAGAATATTAAAATGATTTCTGAAGGATCATGCGAGACTGAAAACTGTAGTAATGGTTGCTGAAAAAGCAGCTTTGCATCAGGAATAAATTACATTTTAAAATCTGGAAATTAATATAGAAAACAGTTCTTTTAAATTGCAAAAATATTTCACCAATACTGCTGATTTACTGCAGGTTTTGATACATACTGCAGCCTTGGCGAGTTTGTACATTAAAAAAGCTTAATTATCCAAACTTTTGACTGGTAGTGTACATTTACATGTTATATCTAAAAATATAAATATACTGATATGTTTACTGCAGTTTTGCATACTATTTTCTAAATGTGTGTATATATAGTCTTAAGATTGACCAAAGATGGGATGGCATTTTTACGTCAGATGGGATGCCAGCGGTACTTGAACCACCAACTGTTATTTTACCCAGAAAGTTGGCAAAAGCGTCTAAATCTATAATGAAGGTGCAGCCAGAAGATTTGGGCAAAAGGACAAAATTTACTTTAATTATAGCATTTGACAAAGGTCAAATTAAATGAGAAGAAACATTGTGAAAATACAGCTTACAGAAATGTAATTTCTGAGAGGATGCCTGAGCCAAAAAACAGCAGGTAATTTGCTCTATAATTTTTTACTAAGGTTGTGAGAGGAAAACACAGATGTGTTTGCTTAAGTCTTAAAATATGTATGCCAAATTTACATGACCTATTCTGGGAAAATTTGTCTCGTCTGAATAGCTCTAAAAAACACCAAAAATGTCAGTGACCTTACTGAAAGACCAGGGGCCAGTTGCATAAACACAGCCACTATGTTAAGACTGTGTCATAAGAACTAGTTTGACCAACTAGCAGTAAGCCAAGTGGGGTAAACAATAATTCACAAGTAATCCACATGATTCCAGTCCATCAGTTAACGTCTTGTGGAGATAAAAGCTGCATGTTTGTACGAAACAAATCCATTATTAAGGCATTTTAACCTTAAAACATTGCTTCTGGCCAAAATAATCCATAATAAACACTTCATCCAGTGAAAAAGTCCATCCCCTATTGTCCTCTCACATCAAAATAATGATTTGTTTAGAATTGTTTTTGCTTGCAAACGGTGCTTGATCAGTGCATATTTCTCTCTTGTGTCAGACAAGAGAACTTTTTCACTGAAGAAAGCAATTTTATGGATGAGGGACTCATATGGCAAGAAGCAACAGCTGAAAGTTAAAATGCATGAAGCTTTTCACTTCACAAAACGTTAATCGATGGACTGGAGTTGTGTGGATTACTCGTGGATTATTGTGATGTTTTATCAGCTGTTGGACTCTCATTCTGACGGCACCATTCACTGCAGAGGAGCATTGGTGAGCAAGTTATGTAATGCTAAATTTCTCCCAATCTGTACAGATGAAGAAACAAACTCATCTACATCTTGGATGGCCTGGGGGTGAGTACATTTTCAGCAAATTTTCTTTTCTGGGTGAACTACTCCTTTAAAAAAAGATTATGACAAAAAACCAAAACAACTTGTAAGACTCGTCTAAGCACTTTATGAAACCGTCCACAGAATCAATATGAATTTCCATAATGGTAATTTTGGTGCAAGTCTTACTGTTGGACTTGGCTGGTGAAGCTGGTTGACCAAAGAAATTTTGCTGGTAAGCTCATCAGTCTTCTGTGCTCACAACCAACATCACCATATTGTGATGATTTATAGGGTGGTGCACCTGGAACAACTATGGTTTATGAGCAGGATGGTATCACACCACCAACAGTACTGGACAGTTCACTGGCAGTGCAGTGCCCCAGGCATTGGCCTACTTCTCTTCTGCCAAACCAATTCTCTCAGTGGACTGGGTACTTACAATATACTGTCCAGTCCATAGTGACATAGAACAATATTAATAATTAATTGTACACACCATGTGCCTTAAAGGGGCTGTTTAGAATAGGAGCAAGGTCATTGTTTCTAGAGAGAAGGGGGAAAATAGCAGAATTGCTACTGTGGGATACTATAATATATTAAAGGGGACAATGGATGCAAAGTTCACTTTTACATGGTGTTCGCATATAAATGTGTCTTAGCAGTGTGTAGACAAAACCACCCAACAATGATAAAAAATCCATTCACGCTTTTTTTTAATCCCCCCAAAACTTAAACAGTCTCATTTATCAAGCCACTTTGATATTCTGAGCCATATGATGTCATATTGCTCAAGCCCCGCCTATGGCCACTGATGGTCTGTATTAGCATATTTCTTAATAGCATATATCCTTTGTATTTGATATAAGGGGTCATATGATGCAATTTCAAATTTTCATTCTCTTTGGAGTGTTACAAGCTCAGTGCATAAAGAAGATCTGTAAAGTAGCAAAGACTAAAGTCTCAAACCCAAAGAGATATTCTTTATAAAAGTTAAGACTTGTCCACGCCTTCCTAAAACGCCTCGTTTAAACACGCCCCCACATGTGTACGTCACTGTGTGGGCAGATTTGCATAACACCACCCAAATGTTCATGCAAAGAAAGAAGGCGTAACTTTTATTAGAAAGCGAAACTACTTCGTTTGGTCTTCCAAAAGAGGACGATATTTGCTTTGTCTTGCCTGGAGCTGATCCATGCTGGTCGATGAGGAAATACATCAACTTAGTGCTGAGGATCGCCGGATCGGCTTTCAACGTGGAAGAAGCGGAGTCCAGCCCGGGGTCATCACATGTGATTGCCGCAAGCCGGCCGGCAGCGACGTCTCAATACGCAGCCTCTGCTCACCTGGGCGCTGTGAAGGCGCTGTGTTTTGTTGTGAAAGTGAAATTACTTTGTTTGGCCTTCCAAATGAGGACATGACTAGAAATCAGTGGTTCAGTTGTATTTACAACACGGTTCCGGAACAGTTCAACCCAAATATCCAGAACGGCAGAGTAGCCTTCAATGCGTCTGTGCACAAAGGCTGTTCTATAAAGTGGGGCAGTTTCAACTTTGCAAGGACAGTCTGGAGCTACATGTCTCATAGCCTGTAAGTACATTTTCATATTTAAAAGATTTGCCACTGACGATTCAAACGCGCGAGTTTTGAGCAGTGTTGAGTAGCACTTGTTGTTTGTCATTTCTCATATCTCAAATGCAGACTTGGTTTTATGTTTATGCGGCACGATACGCAACGCAATGCGTAAAAAGACAGTAAAGTCATTATAATCCATAATTATGTCACCAATGGATGCAACAAATGCCTCGTTCATAATGGGTTTTATTGGTTTTGTCTCATCGCGCCGGGACACGGCATCACAGTATGTAAGGGGCGTAACATTTCCGTCACACGCTTGAGGTATTCAGCCAATCACAACGCACTGGACAGCTGGCCAATCACAGCACACCTCACTTTTCAGACGATGTTTCAGAAGGAAGGGCATAGAGGAGCAAAACATAATGTAATTATGTGGAAAATAATGTTTTTTTTAAACCGCATAAACACATTTCATTGCACAAATACACAAAATAATGTTTTTTTTAGCAAGGTCATATGACCCCTTTAATTTCATTATACCCAGTATAAACCTGTCATATTTAAATCTATAATTAAATGCTCAAATCATAAGCCAAATGCCCAAACCAACATCGCAAATGATAAATCAAATCTCAAACGGAAACCGCAAGAGGCAAATCAAATGTTCAAATGGACTCACACTTTGTATTTTATATTTTTCCTCTTCCTGAAAGAGAGGGGTGGGGTGAACAGAGCTCATTATCATTTAAAGAGACATGCAACGAAACAGGTCGCTGTGAACAGAGCTGTTTTTGACAAGGTAAAAAGGGTGTTGTTTTACATGACCATTGAGGAATTTTAACCAAAGTACGTTGCAGACATTTTATGAAGACCCCAAAGAATCATACCAACTTGTGGAAAATGGGTATCCGATGTCCCCTTTTAATGTAAGAGTTCAGCCAAAAAAACAAAACAAAAGGTCAACATTTATTCCATGGAATACAACAGCAGGTCATTGCTAAAATGTTTCCAACACAACAAAATCATGGTGACCAGTAGCGATCAAATACCAAAAAATAAAAAAAACAGCATTGAAATTTAAGTTGCGAAACTGAAATTTTGCTGCTCATGGAATGTCATTTCCAGTTCTACAATTCTCATTTCACATTTGTTTTTCCACACATTTCCTTGTTCGTGCTAAAAAAGCTGTAGCATCAACCTTCTACAATTAATCTCCTTTGGTGTTCCACAGAAGAAGAAAAAGTCATCGGGGTTTGGAGTGGCATGAGGGTGAGTAAATGACAACAGAAAAGAAGAATTTTTTAGACACGAGCTTATTCGGAAAAGATACACTAATCAAACATATTAGCGGTTTGCTCACCTGAATTTCCCATTCTCCCTGAGACTGACAGTCTGCTTAGGATCTTATCTGGGTGACGTGCTTGAGGATACAGGCGAATATCTGTTGTCATAGTGTTACCATGGCATCAGTACAGCTGATGCTCTCATGCTCTTGCTAATCCAATACAGATCACATATAGACAGAACCACATCACAGATCACATTCATTTCCACATGCTGTCAGTCAGAGTTTTAGCTGTCATTTGAATTCAGCAAACTGAGATATCAGTACCAGTGTGTTTGCATTGATCTGCTTATAATGTGTGCCCACTGTTATCACAACCTTCTTTTATTTCTTTTATCTGGTTGTTTTTTTCTCTTGCCCTTTTTGTGCATTTCACACTCTGTCATTCCTGATTTCTGGGATTTGTCCTTCTGTCTTTCTGCGGGCATCTCTCCAAGTACCATATAGGGAAACTGGGTTAGCATCATCCCTCTATCTCACTATACCCACCACCAGTCCTTCTCTCTTTCCTTCTAATGTCTTCATTTCTCATGCTTTATTCTCTTGAATAAATGAAATCAAATTTGACCCCATTTACTTTCCTAAAGCATCTCTTTAGTTTCATTGTCGATGATTCATCAGTGTACATTACTGCAAGGAAAAATAAATGCTAGTCTTTGTAATCATTCATCAAAATGTAATAAATTGATCTTCCTCTGAAATGACTTTCCTTGGTGATGGCGAGTCTAAAATACCCAGAGAGTGCTGTTTAATAGCATTCCCATCTCAATGGAAGTTGCTTGGCTGCCGCAGGACCACCTGGAAGTACACGTTTCAAAATCTGCCAAATTCTGGGTGCTTAGATCTGCAGCCAGGTTGTTTTGAGCCATAAATGCCAAGTGACTATTCACTTTGCAGCTGCAGAAAAATTACATCATGACTGGCAACACAGATTGGCTGATGGCACCGCAAGAATGCGCACAAACCCTTAATTTAGTGACTATCCATCAAAGGCAATATTTTACACCAAACACAATAATAATCCTACCATTTAGTTTATTTCTTGCTCAGTGTCCCGTTTCACTCTGAAACATTGATATGGCCGACATGGGAGATTTAGTAAATCAGACCCTCAACACTGATTGAAAATATAAAAACTATATACAGTATATGTATATACAACACACACACCACACACCACACATATATATATATATATATATATATATATAGATATATATAAATAGATCTTTATTCTATATATATATATAAATCTATATAGCAATAATTCAACGTTTGGGGTCGGTAAGTCTTTTATGCTCAGCAAGGCGAAATTTATTTTCAAAATACAGTAAAATCAGTATAATCTGGAAATATATTCAATAAAACAAACTGTTACTATTAAAATGTATTTTAAATTTAGTTTGTTCTGTGTCACAAAGCTGATTTTCAGAAGCCATTACTCCAGTTCACATGACCTTCAGATAATCTTTCTAAGATGCGATGTGGTGTCAAGAAACCATTTTTTATTATTGTTGTAAAAAACAGTGAAACTGTGATACATTTTTAAGCCTACTTTGAGGAATCAAAGTAGTTTAAAAAAAGCATTATTTGAAATTTTTGTTTTTTTACCAATGTGAAATTCTGTACTGTCACTTTTGATAAATTTATAGTAATATGTCCTTACTGAATAAAGCTTATTTAAAATGAAAACTTATTTAAAAATAAGTATAATAAATATTAATTTCTTTAAAAATCTTACTGAACCCAAACTTCTGAACTTTGTAAAATTTGCAATTGCATTATGCTTTTTATTCTAATGAACATTACAGTATATATTTTTTCTCTTTGCCAACATTTCCTTTTTTTTTAGTTAATATAGTTTTAATGTTAGCTTTCAACGTTAATCGCCAAAAGTGATTATTGATGAGTCCTTTTCTATTTTAACCGCAAACACAATTTTTCAGTTTTACTGTGCACACATCCTGTCTTCTTGCTACCTAGCAACCTTGTAGAATGGCCCTTCCATGATGCTTTTCATGTGAAGGTCACAGCAGTGCACGGTGCTTGTGTTAGGCAGTGTGCTGAAGTCCTGACACAAATTATGTGAAAGGGCCTCCATTTTCTCTTTTTTTCATATTTCAATCCACAAACAGTCCTGCTTCTCTCGTTACTCCAGCACATCTCTCGCTCCATTCCCACATGGCCAACTCCCAGTGTTCCCAAGGCTGAGTAGGAGTGTTAAAGAAAAGCTGATGCCTTAATCTAAGGCTTACTAAGATTAGGCTGTGGATTGTCTCTGCAGAGAGAGGTTAAACACATCCTCTGGGCATTGGTGTACACTTACAAGAGCTGAGTGCGGATGACACGGATCTCAATGAGAATATCGTATTTAATGTGTCTCTCTCTCTTCCTCATTCCTATTTTACATCCTATCCTCCCTCAATGTTTTCTATTTCTCTGCCTCCCTCAAACACTTATTAGAGAGGTAAAATGTCATTAGATTTCAGTATTGATGCAGCCCCATTAAAACTCATCAAATTTTTTATGTTTCAGGGTTGTAATTATTAATGATAAAAGAATGTTAAAATTTCACTGTAAAAACCTGTTAATTGGTTAACCGTAAGTTCGTTTCCATATGATGAAAAACAGTAATAATTCTAACAGGACATTTCATGTAATATTACAGAAAAATACTGTTAAATTTAGGAAAAGCGCAGGTCTGTTTGGGTCTGCCCATCGAATCTTCTGTAGACTATGACATAATTAAGATAGCATTTTTACGCGCATATGAACTTGTCCCTGAAGCATACCCGCAAAAATTTCAGCGACACATGGAAACAGCCAGACAATATTATGAGTTTGCGAGAGAGAAAAGAGTCCTTTTTGATATGTCTGGCTAACAAGATAACGATTCTGGAACAGTTACAGAAATTAAAAAAACTAAGACTTTAACCCTCTAAGCGCCAAAGGCGCACAAAATTGCGACAAGACGCCATACTTAATAAAATAGAATGTAGTTCCTAGAAATGGTGTAATATCTCATTTGTATTCCCTACCACTAGATGGCAGACATGTAGCACTTCGATTCTAGACCAAAATTATGTCACGTTCCTATTCAAAGTGTTTGAGGAAAGAGCAGAGCAAGTGAGCAGTTCAGTTCATAGCGTGCGGGTAAGATGTGAGATTTGTGAGAGAAAATCGCCAAACGGCTAATAAAAATTTGTACCGTGAGGATGTGTTCAAAATGATATTCGCCGATTCTGACTCTGAAGGGAAATATTTGCCTTTTAGAAATGATGATAGGTCGTCTAATAATTGCGCTTCTCCCGGTACATCTTTGCAGCGCAATGGTGCCGCCGTGCAAAGCGAGAGTGTTCACGAAGCACAAACAAGTGATCATTTCTTTAACCTGGCTTACACATAACACACTAATACGCTTCTAATATTCAAATCCGTTAAAGGATTTTTAGGCTGCATTAATTAGGACAACCGGAACCGGGAACACTTCTCATAACACCCGATGTACTTGCTACATCGTTAGAAGAATGGCATCTACGTTAATATTAGTCTGTTTCATTCTTATTCAGAGGTCACCATAGCCATACAGATCCAGTCTGAATCCAGATCAGATGGTCACTGCAGTCACACGGATCCAGTACATATCCAGCCCAGACAGTGGAACAGCACCTAGAGAGGACCTCTACAGCCCTGAAAAACAGCGGAGACCAGGACAACTAGATGAGCCCCAGATACAGATCCCCTGTAAAGACCTTGTCTCAGACGACCACCGGGACAAGACCACAGGAACCAGATGAGTCCTCTGCACAATGTGACTTTGCTGCAGCCTGGAATTGAACTGCTGGTTTCGTCTGGTCAGAGGAGACTGGTTTCTAACAAGGTTTTCGTCATTTCTGTCACTGATGGAGTTTTGGTTCCTTGCCACTTTTGCCTTTGGCTTGCTTAGTTGGGGAAACTTCATTTCCAGCGATATCGTCGACTTGACTGCAAATGATTGCAAAGATACTATTTAAACTGAACTGAGTGTGGGGGGGGGGGGGTGGGGGATGATACATACTGAATTCAATGAGAATTTGCCTTTTGATGAAAAATGAGTGTTTACTATTGTCATTTTGCATTATTGACACACTATTTTCCTAATTAAAGCTGTTCAGTTGCTTTGACACAATCTGTATTGTTAAAAGCGCTATATAAATAAAGGTGACTTGACTTGACTTATTTCGACCCTTTGCCCAATGGGGATGGGGGTGGCAGGGTGAACGTGGTCGTAGTGTCCATAGGAGAGCTGTTGCTAGAGGTAGAGGCAGCAGGGGTTCTGTTTGTTCTGATCGTGCACACTCTAAGGGCAGCCGGCAGACAAAGTACAGGTGCAGTCAATGTGGGGTAGGTCTGTGCGCTGTGCCATGCAATGAGAGGTACCATACTCTCAAGAACTATAAACTGTGTCACCTAGATACCTGATTGGGCAGATAGCTGGTAAACTGATAAAAAAATAGGCACATGCATTTTACTATGGCACAGTAATATAGTAATAATTTACTACTTTCTCCTGTTTTACTGTTGATTTCCTATTTTCCTGATCATTTGGAATGAGAATAAAAAGACAAAAAAAAAACATGCAAATAAGTTCAAACGTCCATTCAATATCTATTATTTCCTGAATATTACTGATGAACTGATCAAAAAGTAGGCTACTGTTCACATGCATTTTAATACTATATAGTATAGTACTATATAGTCATAATTTAGTACTTTCTTCTGTTTTATTGCTGGTTTCCTCTTTTCTGATCATTTGGAATGAGGATAAAAAGAAAAAGAAAAAAAAACATGCAAATAAATTCAAACATCAATTCAACATCTACTATTTCCTGAATATTATGAAATTCAAGATGGCCGCCCCTGATGACGTCATAATATGCTAATTAGATGAGTATGTTTACAACCCACATAAACTTTCGGTCATGCCCAACATTTTTCTAATTTTTACAGTAGATCTCTATCTTTAAGCCCTTTCAAGCCACAAGCTTTTGAAATCTTGATGTCAACATCCAGCATTTTCCAGAATCCCTGGAGCCTAAAGGGTTAAGAATTGTGTACCAGAGAACTTGGTGGTTCATTTGAACAAACAAAAAGTTGCTTGCTTGTCGAACGCCTCCGTTTTGGCTGATGAGTCAAAATTTGCCTGCCATGTTCGGTTGCGCCTTGCTATAGCAGAAAATTCTCCAAAGTGTATTCTTAAATTTAAATCTGCGAATAATGAGAGACGGGAATGTTTCTATTGTCTGAGCCCTGAACATCTGATTGCAGACTGTCAATTGTGGAAGCAGAAAAATTAAAACTCGAAAACTAAGAGTGTAGCACTTGCTCAATCCTTACCGAAATTAAGCACAGCTGATGTAGAAAGTTACCACCCATTTCTTCAATAAGGCATGGTTTCTGTTTTCCTTGATGCTAAGTTTAAGCCAGTAGTCATGCTTAGAGACACCGGATCTGCACAATCCTTAATTCTCAAACATTTCCTACCATTTTCTGCTGACACATAAATTGGACATGATGTGTTGGTCCTGGACATTGATATCCGCTGTGTTAATGTACCTCTGCACACGGTTCACTTGAAGTCAGATCTTGTCAGTGGAGCTGTCAAGCTGGGTGTTTGCACACAGTTACCTGTGGAAGGTATAGATTTAATCATGGCGAATGATTTAGCAGGTGGCGAAGTTTTCCCTATTCCAATTGTGACATATACTTCAATTGTTAAGGAGCAATCTGACCTTGCAACTTTGTATCCTTCAGAATTTCATGCATTCGCAGTGACCCGTGCACAAAGATTCAAGGAAGTGGTGGATCTGGCTGATTCCTTCCTAGTTCCTGACTCTGCCCCATTTGTGTGTATGCTGTCCGTAGAGCCTGAGCTTAAACCTGATTTCAGTTCAGAGTAAAAAAAAAAAAACCTTAAAACTGAGGCAAGAACACTTGATAACTGAGCAACGAGAAGTCTCGATGTTAGCTAAGTGTGTTAAAGCTGCAGATCTTGAGCAAATGCCTAAATCACGGGTGATGTATTTTTGGGATGATGACTGCTGATGCGCAGATGGATCCAGACATTGATGACGATCCCTATTGAATCAATCCCCTTAAGCGTGACATAATGAAGGCTGAAGTGGATTATATGCTGCAACATGGTTTCGCTATGTCAAGTCAGAGTCCCTGGAGTTCGCCCTGCCTACTGGTACCAAAACCTGACTCCACCTATCGCTTCTGCACTAGAAGACTGTGTGGACAGGGTGGGTAATGCCAAATTTGTAATGAAGCTAGACCTCCTGAAGGGACACTGGCAGGTGCCTCTGACTCTGCGAGCATCAGAAATCTCAGCTTTTGTCACCCTAGACCAGGGGTAGGCAAGTTCAGTCCTAGAGACCGCAGTCCTGCAAAGTTCAGCTCCGACCCTGAAAAAAAACTCACCTGCCTATAGCCTTGGTAATCCTGAAGACATTGATTAGCTTGTTCAGGTGTGTTTGATTAGGGTTGGAGCTGAACTCTGCAGGACTGTGGCTCTTTAGGACCGAACTTGCCTACCCCTGCCCTAGACAATTTTCTTCAATACACTGTCTTAGCTTTTGAGATGCGGAACACTCCAGCCACGTTCCAACGTATGATGCATAGTGTTGGCAGATGTGAAGAACTGTGAATTGTACCTTGATGATGTGGTTATCTATTCCCCAACCTGGATAGAACATTCTATCCACCCTTAAGTGGGTTTTTCAACGCTTGACTGATGCCTCATTGACCTTTAACCTTGCCAAGTATGATTTTGGGAATGATCACCTAACTGGGTAAAAAAGTTGGCCAGGGGATGGTGAAGGCCGTCGAAGCCAAAATCACAGCTGTCCTTCAGTTCCCTGTTCCCTCTAATAAACGAGAACTGCGCAGATTCCTTGGAATGTGTGGATACTATCAAAATTTTCCTCTTTTGTTTCGCCACTGACCTGCTAAGCACTGCAAAAAGACTTATCTGGACACCTAGTTGTGAGCATGCTTTCAATGCAGCAAAAGATTTACTCTGTAGTGCCCTCCTCAATTAGATGCCCCATTTAAATTGCAAGTTGATGCCTCTGCTACAGGAGCTGGTGCGGTCCTGCTGCAGGAGGACCAATTAGGTGTAAAGCATCCTGTCTCGTACTTCTCTAAGAAGTTCTCAAAGTGTCAGCAGAACTATAGTATTATTGAGAAGGTGGCATTGGCACTGTTGTTGGCACTACAGCACTTTGAAGTATATTTAGGTGGTAGTGCTACCCCTGTAGTTGTGTACACAGACAATAATCCGTTTCTTGAGTGCATGTCTAACTCAAGTCAGCGGCTTATGCAATGGTCTCTCGCAATCCAAGAATTTAACGTCTGCCCTGGCATCGGTGGGCAACAAACCACATGTCGGAGTCCTCATAGTCAAGGGTGCCCCCGTCCAGACATGCAGTGAAAGGATTGGGGAGGACACCTCTGATGTTGTTGGGGGGGTGGTTTCCCTGAGGGGCCGCAGAGCTCGGATATGACAGGATCGTGTCTCTACTGGCCAAGAACAACGCAGACATGAAACTTGTAGACAAAGAGGGGAAAGGTAATTTTTTATTATTTTAATTTATAATATAGTTTAACTGCCACTTTTTATCCATTGCTGTCCATATAAATATGCATAAGTTATAAGCTTCTGTCAGTGCCGGGTTCGATATCAATGTACTGTATAGACTTTATCTGTGAATACTTCATTTTATTTATCCATATACAATATTTCTCTTTCTCTCTAGGGTTAGATATTATTAGGCTTCCTGTATTTGACACCTCACCAACAATTATTCTTCATAAGACAATTTGACAGCAACCACATAGTCCACAGGGATCATCAATGGCTGGCAGCATCCTGCCATTTTGGAGATTTACTGTATGCAGATCTAATTACAGATCAGGGCTCATCCAGTAAAACTAGTGTGTAAACCGATCTGAGTAACTTTGGCTTCCCTCCCAGGCTTGCTCTTCTACTGCATCCACCCTACAAAAAGGCACATGCGCTGCCTCCAGGTGGCCCTTAACGGCAATGCAGATGTCAACAATGTTTCAGGAACTGGGATGCCAGTGTTCTTGCTGGCCTGCGAACAAGCTCAGGACTGTGAAGGAATGTGTCTCAGTATCCTAGAGAGAGGAGCAGACCCCAATGCTACAAATCAGGTTTGCAAACATTGTATAACTGATAAATGGACTGCAAAATTTATTGAATGTGTACTTGCAGAGTCCTTAAGATCTTGTATATTTGAAGTGTGTTTGTATATATTGGTACACACACACACACACAGCCAATATTGTTTTATTTCCTTAAGCGTGTGATGGAAATGTTACGTCCCTTGCCATATTGTGACGCCTGCGGCAACCACATGTGACGGTCCCGGGCTGGACTCCGCTTCGTCCACAGTGAAAGCGATCCGGCAATTGAGTGAGAGTAATTCCTCACGCGACCAGCGGATCAGATACAGGCCATGACGAAAGCAGATATGTCCTCATTTGGGAAAGACCCAAATCAAAAGTGTAGTTGTGCTTGAGCACAAAACGAAAGCACAGACAGCGTCTTCCAGACTATGTGCGGACGGAAACAGAACAAAAAAAGCAATACTGAAAAAACCAGGGGGCCGGTGGAGGGGAACAAAATAAAAGTTCACCTCTTTTTTTGCAGGTCCCCTCTTATTGCATATTGTGAACATTTGGGCGGACGTTTAATGCAAATCTTCCCAGATTAGTGATGTAGATATGTGGGGGGGTGTTAGAAAAAGCCGTTTTAGGTAGGCGTGGCTGATCTTAACTTTTATAAAGAATATCTCTTTGGATTTGAGACTTTAGTATTCGCAACTTTACAGATCTTCTTTATGCACCAAGAGCTTGTAACACTCCAAAGAGAAAGGAAAATTGAAATCGCATCATAGGGCCCCTTTAAAGTATATCAAAACCATTTTTGTAAATAATTAAAAGAAGCTTCGACATTTTACCTACATTTGATTTTGCAACTTAAACTGATCTTCAAATAACACATCCTTCAAAGCACTTTGAGCTCACAAATCATCCAAGTACATCAACTAAGCAAACTCAAGACTGCTGATGGGTCGGGTGTTTGCATTATTGATTTTGTGTGTATGATATCCCAGGAAACTGGTCGGACAGCTCTGATGGAGGCCACCAGAGCAGGAGCAATAGATCTTGTGAGAGCCATTCTCAAGAAAGCAGGAAACGTCAATGCCCTGGATAAGAAGCAATTCCATGCAGCTCACTTTGCGGCTGAAAGAGGTTTCTTTGAAGTGAGCATCACTTCTGTTGTTGTTTAACAAGTATATAAGAGTGATAAAATTTGCTGGTATTGAATGAAACTTTCCTAGCATTTGGCTATAAGCCTACGTATTTCTCCAAGTGATTATCATTACTGCTTTTTTCCAGATCATTATGGTGTTGTCTGCATATGCAGCAGACTTTGGAGTGGTAACGTCAGAGGGGGATACACCGCTGCACTTCGCTGCCTCTGGTGGCTACACAGATTGCTGCAGGTTTCTAGCTCAAAGAGGTAAATCAATTTATTTTAAGCCAAACAGAATCATTAAACCGGGGGAGAATGGCTGCTTATTAATATTTTTTGAGCAGATTGCTGTAAATTCTCAATGAAAAAAGGATATCAATAGTAAAACAACTGACTTTACATGAAAACAACACAATAAGGTATAATTCTCTGTATTTTTTATTATTTTTCTTTATTTTTTGTACTTTTACTTTATTTATTCATTTTATTAGGAAAGTTTGTATTTCCTTTATTACATGCACCATATTTATTCACAAACTCGTAATGAGAAGTGCTCGTCATAAACCGGCTATTATCAACAAAAGAGAAGCTTTAAGGTCCCACTTTGGTTTTCTTCTGAAAATGAAGAAATTAAGTAATTTTACAGTTGTTATTTTATTATTTTTCTTAAATACTTGATTTTATATTATATAATATTTCTAGTTTGTTTAAAAATTACTTTAGAATAATAATAATAATAATAATAATTAAAATGTGCAACCCTCCAAAAATTAAACGAGGGCAAGATTTATTAGAAAAAATCATAATTAGATTTTTCCCAATTTCCCAAGTC
Source organism: Sinocyclocheilus anophthalmus (assembly GCA_018155175.1). NCBI lineage: Eukaryota > Metazoa > Chordata > Actinopteri > Cypriniformes > Cyprinidae > Sinocyclocheilus > Sinocyclocheilus anophthalmus. The sequence continues at coordinate 14,705 of JADLZN010007864.1, read as the reverse complement.
ATGCTTCTTGATATGGAACAAGCTGAACTTGATTTGAAATATTATATTTGATGCCTTGAAGATTCAAATTCCTACTTTAGGATGCAATCCCAAACTGAAGAACCAAGAAGGTCTGCTTCCCCGTCAGATCGCTAAGGATTGTGGTCACAAAGCCACTGTCAAAGAGCTTAAGAAGGCTGAACGACTGCATGGAAAGTTCTCAAAAGAAGCGGGTGCCACAAATGAACCATGGGCTCTGACGCTTCATGACTGGTCGCATAAAAATGAGAATGCACTGAGAAGTGCTTTCGAGTCAGCATCAGATGGCTACATGGGAATAGAAATGGTGTCCAGAACGACATTTGTGTCTGTTCTTCAGGACCTTCACACTCCTCTAAATGATAAACAAATTTATGCTCTTCTGCTTGCTCTCGATAAGAGAAGAGAGGGTTTTATAAATATAAGTGATTTACTAAAAGGTCTCAAATATCTTCCAAAGACATATGTTATGGCTTCTTATGGGCCCAAGAAGAAGAAGGCAACCAAGGCAGGAAAGACCAAAAAGACTAAGTTCAATGCACCTATGCCCATCTGCACTGTCCCACCTGATTTCATTCATCGGCGTGACGATGGTGGGCCACCACATTTTATGATTGAAAGTTACCAGCATGCTACAGACACCCACAGATATGACCGGGACCATCGACCAGGACATCCTATCGAAGATGATACGGCATGGTACATCGATGAGCCCGAAAAGATATACATAAATATGAACTACTGTGTTAAAACAGGAGATATTGAGTCTCTCAGGTTGGCACTCAGCCAAAAGATTCCTGTAGATGTGAAAGATCGCTTTTACAAGACACCACTCATGGCTGCATGTGCAAGTGGGAATTACGAAGTGGCAAATTTCCTTCTTGATAATGGGTAAGTTTAATGTACTTATAAGAATTGACTTAAAAGGATAGCAAGTTCACCCAAAAATGGTGATTACCCCACCCTATTGTCATTCCAAATCTGTATGATTGTTTCTTCTTCCGCAGAACATTAAAGAAGATATTTTGAAGAATGTTGGTAACCAAACAGTTTGGTTCCCAGTGACTTAGAAATCAATGGGAAAACAATGGAATTCAATGGTGGAAATCGAAACTGTTTGGTTACCCCTTCTTAAATGTCGTCTTTAATGTTCTACAGAGGGACAGAAGTCATCGGTTTGGATTGACATGAGAGTGAGTAAATGATGAAGGAATGACTATCCTTCTAAATTAATAAATTAAAGTATATTTACATTGGCATATGTATATTCGTAAAAATTATATCCAAACCATAATCTCACCACAGGGCTGATGTGAATGCATGCGATCAGTTCAGCTGGACACCTCTACACCACGCCTGTCATGCAGGACAGCTGGACATCATACAGTTGCTGCTGGAGGCGGGAGCTTCTGTGGACCCGCCCGCCCTCAATGGAGCCACTCCCCTAATGAGAGCCATTGAGAGCTGTAGACCGTCCTGTGTGGAGTACCTCATCAAAGCTGGGGCCAAGGTCAATGCAGCAAATAAGACAGGTACAGTTCCCTTCCTAGCAAATAACTATTATAATACAACTTCAACATCTTGATAGATCATAAATCTATTCAAGTGTGCAAACCATGAACACCTTTTCTATTTCATAACCATCTCAGTGCAGACTGTTTTTACGGCCCATACACGCCGCCCCCACCAAGCCACTCTCCCCCCCACCCCCTATCTCGTGCTAGCACCACGCGGCTCGCCTCCCCCCCCCCCCTGCACACCCCCCTGCACCCCCCCACACCGTGCCTCCAGACACCCTCTGCGATTGCTCACCTTTGGCTCTGCTGTCCTTGAGTCAGGAACCATGCTCGAATCGCACTTAGTACACTGCACCAGAGCCACGAACCTGCACACTCCCTGTGACACACCAGGGGGGGGGGGGGGGGAAACCCCATTACCGCCCACGACCAAGCCTATGCCGACTCAGGGCTGGTCGGAGCATTTGCTCCCAGGCTCCCACAGATGTAAATGAAACGCTACCCAGACCTAAGGGGAATCACCTCGAAGCCAGCCCCAGCACGTGTCAGAGTCACGCAAAACCACGAAATCCGTAAATTCTTGTTGATGGTTGCATTGTGAGTCATAAGGACCCCCTGGCTCTACAAAAGAAAAGGTAGAACAACTATACTGTATGTGACTCAACATATCTATTCAACATATCCAACGAGCCAATCAATTCCTGACAAAATCTTAATTTTTTCTTAATTGAGAAGCTATTTTACTCAGCTATACATTACGGTATTGAATAAAAACTTAAAACGTAATATGAGACCATGGGTAAATATTATTTCCCCTTTCATATAATTTAAAGATTCAAATTTTTTGGTTTGATTCAATACTACAGTAGTCCTGGACTTTATACTGCCGCTGATCATTTATTCAATGATGCTATTGTATAAATGTGCTATACATATTTTTTATCCATGATAAATTTATTCTGCCACCAGAAGTGTCTCATAGTAGTGGGTTATCAATGCAATATCAATATTCATCCTTGCGTAGAAACATGTTTTTTACTTTGGTGTTTTTTCCTTGTTTCCCCGACCTGTAATGCGACCTTCGTCACATTGGTGTTATGGTGCTATGAAAAAAAAAAATATTATTATTATTATTTTTCACTTGATATTTGTCAAGTACTATTCACAGTAATTCTCATTTTAAAATTTCTGTGTCATTTCAAATATAAAATTGAAACAGCATAAGAGCTGTGATCAAAACCATCTGGTATGGCAAATGAGATGACACAGCAAATGATAACCCAAGCAAAGAGTAAGTATATGAGTCCAGACGTGTCACATTTCCCTCCAACAAGGCCTTGGCGACTTGGTGACTCGTTAGTGTGCACAGGAAAACACCGCTGAACCTTTGTTGAAAGTCACACCATTGTCAATGTGTCATCACGTCCACTGTGTCTTGATTACGGTGTTGGTGCTTTATCTTCTCAGCAGGGCACCGTTCCCACTCCTACAGCCTCCTCGAACTCAGCAGTCAAGAAAGCAATGAAGAAAGACAGTGTTATCGTGCACAGCACTCAGATCACTACCGGCAAGCTCAACAAATTGGACATCAGTTTTGTGCCAAGAACGGTAAGCTGGACACCATTCATAGGTATACGCACAGAGAAATAGGCCTTATGAACTAATAATAAAAGGTGTTTTCATGCCAAAACAGTGTGCACATAAATGTCATACTCTTATTCTACTGATCATTCAATTAATTAACATACAGTAGTTGTGTCTCAGGGTTTCCGCGGTGTCTTAAAAATCTTAAATTTTGTTGAATCAAATTTAAGTCCTTAAAAAATCTTAAATTGTACAAGAAAGTTTAATTTTGGGCACGGAAAGACCGAATTGCGATTATGGCTAATGTAACGATTGAAATTCCAAAAGGTTTTGACTTTGTTGAATAAACATGAGCGCTGCACGTTTCAGAGTCTGGTGCTGCACTGATTTGTGTTCAGCTGTTACCGGGGAAACGGTTATACTTTTGCCCTAAAAGCGCCTCCTGCTGGCAGAGAATAAATGTGCATTGTTCAGAGCTTGGTTTGATCAGAGACCGCATTTCTAGGACGGTATAGGCTAGTGTTTTTTTTGTTTGTTTGTTTATATTAGCAGCTCATACTATTCTTTAGCACTTGCTTTTCAATTCTGTATATTATTATTTTTAAGGAATTATGTATTTGTTTAATTGTATACACTTCATTATTGTAGTCAGAAAACGTAGTTAAGTAATACCGGTATAATGGTAGGATGTTAATTGACGAGTAGTAAATATGAGCAAAACCAACTCCAACCTAAACATACCGTTGGTAACTCCTCTTGAAAAAATTAACCCTAATTTATTTCATAATTCGCTCCCTAATATAGGAGCTACCCCACCACCTAAAATCAATCAGATATAAATATTATATATAATATATATATAATAGAAGATAGGATCTCTCTCTCTCTCCGCTATCCTCTCTCTAGAATATACAGGGGGTACGGAAAGTAGTTCAGACGCCCCTTAAAATTTTTCACTCTTTTTTCTATTGCAGCCATTTGCTAAAATCATTTAAAGTTAATTTTTTTCCTCATTAATGTAAACACAGCACCCCATATTGACAGAAAAACACAGAATTGGTGACATTTTTGCAGATTTATTAAAAAAAAAACTGAAATATCACATGGCCTAAGTATTCAGACCCTTTGCTGTGTCACTCATATATTTAACTCAGGTGCTGGCCATTTCTTCTGATCATCCTTGAGATGGTTCTACACCTGCATTTGAGTCCAGCTGTGTTTGATTAAACTGATTGGACTTGATTAGGAAAGCCACACACCTGTCTATATAAGACCTTACAGCTCACAGTGCATGTCAGAGCAAATGAGAATCATGAGGTCAAAGGAACTGCCTGAAGAGCTCAGAGACAGAATTTGGGCAAGGCACAGATCTGGCCAAGGTTACAAAAAACTTTCTGCTGCACTTAAGGTTCCTAAGAACACAGTGGCCACCATAATCCTTAAATGGAAGACACTTGGGACGACCAGAACCCTTCCTAGATGTGGCCGTCCGGCCAAACTGAGCTATCGGGGGAGAAGAGCCTTGGTGAGAGAAGAACCCAAAGATCACTGTGGCTAAGCTCCAGACATGCAGTCGGGAGATGGGAGAAAGTTGTAGAAAGTCAACCATCACTGCAGCCCTCCACCAGTCGGGGCTTTATGGCAGAGTGGCCCGACGGAAGCCTCTCCTTAGTGCAAGACACATGAAAGCCTGCATGGAGTTTGTTAAAAAACACCTGAAAGAATCTCCAAGATGGTGAGAAATAAGATTCCCTGGTCTGATGAGACCAAGATAGAACTTTTTGGCATTAATTCTAAGTGGTATGTGTGTAGAAAACCAGGCACTGCTCATAACCTGTCCAATACAGTCCCAACAGTGAAGCATGGTGGTGGCTGCATCATGCTGTGGGGGTGTTTTTCAGTTGCAGGGACAGGACGACTGGTTGCAATGGTTGAAAGATGAATGCGGCCAAGTACAGAGATGTCCTGGACGTAAACCTTCTCCAGAGTGCTCGGACCTCAGACTGGGTTGAAGGTTTACCTTCCAACAAGACAAGGACCCTAAGCACACAGCTAAAAAAACGAAGGAGTGGCTTCACAACAACAACTCTGTGACTGTTCTTGAAAGGCCCAGCCAGAGCCCTGACTTAAACCCAATTGAGCATTTCTGGAGAGACCTAAAAATGGCTGTCACCAACGTTTACCATCCAACCTGACAGAACTGGAGAGGTTCTGCAACGAGGAATAGCAGAGGATCCCCAAATCCAGGTGTATGGTGTGAAAAACTTGTTGCATCTCCCAAAAAAGACTCCATGGCTGTATTTTTAGGGGATTCCAAAAAAAAAAAAAAGGGTGCTTCTACTAAATGCTGAGCAAAGGGTCTGAATACTTAGGACCATTGTGATATTTCAGTTTTTCTTTTTTAATAAATATGCAAAAATGTCAACAATTCTGTGTTTTTCTGTCAATATGGTGTGCTGAGTGTACATTAATGAGGAAAAAAAATTTAACTTAAATAATTTTAGCAAATGGCTGCAATATAAAAAAAAGAGTGAAAAATTTAAGGGGGTCTGAATACTTTCCGACCACTGTATATATTATATCTAATCTTTATATATATATAATATAAAAAAGCTCTTCTTTTTGCTTTGCTTTCTTAGAAAGAAAGAGTTGTGTCTTTGCGAGACTTGTTCATTAGCCGTAGCATAGCACTTCACGTCTGATGTCTGACCCACTTCACAAAGTGCAGTAAACGGTAAAACAATTGTGGTACAAATTAGTGTGTTTATTAGTGCATTAATAAATGTAAAATAATTTGAATACAAAAAATAGTTTACAACATCCAGCAGCATAGTGAACTGTTTTGCACAGCTAAATAGGCTAAATGGAGATTGCTGACATCGCCTCACACACTCAAGTTCACGCCAGCTCTTACATCAAAAATAAGATGGAAAGATAAAAAATTAATAGTTTCCATGGATCTAGTCTTTCCATCTGTTTGTTTGATGTTTGAATCAGGTCTCCTCTGTTGGAATAGAATTGGCTAGATGGCGCTATCACAAAAAAAATAGGGTCCTAGTAGAAATGCGGTCCTGAAACTGCAGCCTCCAGTATCGCAGGAACACAGTATTGGGGTTGTTTTTGTTCAGACCAATGTGGAAATCCACCAATGTTTTTACCCTGCAAACACCACAGAGCGTAAAGTGAAAATGGTGGATCGATAAGAAGAATAATGCTTGTACAGTCATTTTACAGTTTTAATACGTTACTATAGACATTGCCCTACCCCGTTCATATGGTATTAATTTTATTTGTGCAGGTCTTAAAAAGTCTTACATTTTGAGCTTAAAAATCAGAAACCCCAGCAGAAACTCTGGTCTCCATATAAGGGCTGTACACACACACAACACATTACAATCTTCTGCAAAAATTATGTTTATACTGTAGGATAGAAGTCTGTCTGTCTGTCTGTCTGCTATCTATCTATCTATCTATATCATCTGTCTGTATGTCTGTCTGTCTGTCTATCTATATCAGATGAGCAAATTATTTTCATTGCGGCTATGCTATTCAATTGTTCTTGACTATTTGTTTGTTGTAGACGTGGCAAAATCAGCTGACCACCATTGAGCTGATGGATAGGAAAGAAAGGAGAAGGCAGCGTTTCAGTTTTGAGGTGGACTTTGATGACTTCAAGATGCCATTCAATAAAAACATCCAGAAGAAGTCCGTGGAGTTTGAGCTCACTGACTGAAAGGTGAAGACCGTTACTATTATGTTTTGTGAATCCTGCCCCAAAGTATAATACAGATTTGAGGTCAGCTAGCAACCACTCAGAACATCTTGGCTACCTGATAGCAACACCCTGGCAACCTTCCAAAATGCCTTAGAATCATAGCTTCAAAATTTTCCATGGGCATCAGCACTTTAGTTTAGGAAACATTCTAACATGCAGTGTGTTTTATGCTGTAGTTACTCAGGGATTAATACTGCATGTCTCACGGCTGTTTCTCAGAGAGGGAGGTATGTTAAGTAAGATTGATTGTGCGTTTAGGAGAGGCAGAGATGAGAGCTGCTGCCTACGTGCTGGCATGCAGTTTGTCTCCTCCATGTCTCAGCGTCTGTCGGGCATGCTGAGTACAGGCCTTTCACCACAGGCAGCGCTGAGCAAAACCCCTCATGTTGTTTATCACAGAAAACCCAGCGATTCTATCCATATGCTTTAACAAGAATCGGAAACATTAACTGCTGATTAACAATGTCTGGTATAGTTATAGTAGAAATGTGGGATTGAAACTGACTTTTTATTTTCTATGCTTCACAGATTGAAGTGACGTACACCAGTTATCGCTGGCCTCTGAGCAGATTCTAGATTCATTCTGCTACAAGGAAATGCACCACTCAGCTGTCCTGTTTATTGCACGGTTCTCTGTTTGGCCATCAGATGGCGCAACAGTGTTTACATGCGAACAGTGTCTGATCCTCAGGGACTCTTAAGCACAGTACTGCAAAATGGCAGCCCAAACAATTGTGATTGTTTAGAGTCGAATTTTTAACTCGCTTAAAATATCATGTGATTGAAGTTTCATTCAAAATTTACAGGTACAGATTGTATGTGTTATGAATCGTAGCTGCCATTGTAAGTCTTTTTCCATAAGCAGTCTCTCTGATTTATTCCCTGATGTATTCTGTTAGTTTAAAAATCAATAGAAATGTACCACTAATGAGTGAAAAGGATTCTCACAGTGGTCAAGAAATAAATATCCACATTAAACCAATGTAACAACACGTTTACTGTAACTGTAGAGTCAGTAAGCTTTGTTTAAAATGTCAACAGTGGCGTCTGAAAAACAGAGATAAGGTTTTTTGTATTTATACAACGTGGATCTGATTGAATGCACCCATGTCTGATACCAGCGTTTACCACTGAATTAGATCTTTAGATTGCTATGCCTTCAATGTCTGTTGGGCATGGTTACATAACAAAATAAATGGTCAAAACCAACATCTATAAATCAAGGCTACTGAAACTACGGGGTTTACACATAACCATTTGGTATCCAATCAGATTATAGAGAATTTATGTTGATTATCAGAGACTGTAACTAGCAACTGTGAGATATATATGAATTTTTGTAAATGCATGTTTGTCTAAATCAAAATTTTTGACTGTTTGTTACAGAGGCTGAGAAAGAGACAACAGAAGAGCAAACATGAGAGTGGTAGAGAGAGAGAGATGGGGGGCGGCTTGGAGAGTTAATGCTTCAGAGAGTGAGAAGGACAGGGCGAATGAAAGCGATAGTGTGAGTGTGAACCCGTCGGTCATCCCTGTAGATGTGGGTAATGACACAGAGCAGTGTGGGGTGAGTCAGGGATGGAAATGGAGGAGTGAATTTTTTATAAAATCAATGCTCTCAGCTTCAGTGTAAACAAGATCTTTCAAGAGTGATGAGCACGCACATGCAAATTGTGTTTTCATGTGCAGAAGTGTCTGCATTTATGCATGAATGTCGATTAAACTTCATTGATGATGTTTTTCATCATAATACTCGTGTACATTGTTGCATTTAATAGGATTTGTCATGACTACAATTAATATACACTGCCGGTCGAAAAAAAAAAGTTACAAAAAAAATATATACACTGCCGAAAAAAAAGTTATATAATTTATATATCTATATATTATATAAGATATTTGTTGGTCTTTTTATTAAAATAGTAAAAATAAAACATTTCATTTGTAAAAATAATTTTCAGCAGCCATTTCATCATTCAGTCAGAATTTGTTCTAATATGCTGATTTGGAGCTCAAGAAACATTTTGTACTAGTTTTAAAAACAGAAATTAATACTTATTAACAAGGGCACATTATATTGATCAAGACATTTATAATGTTACAAAACATATCTATTTCAATGAGGCTTTCGAAGTGTTTTATTTCATGAAAGAATCCTCGGAAAAGATAAGCAAAAATATTAAAGCTGCAAAAAAGCGATGGATATAATAACCATTATTAATAACTACACACAAAATAAATGTAATAAGCAGCCAAAATCAGCATATGCGAATTAAATTCAAGTTTATTTGTATAGCTCTTTTTACGATACAAATAGTTGCAAAACAGCTTTACAGCAAATTAAGTTTCTACAATATTTAGTTGTAGCTTATCAGTGGTGACTGTCAGTTAATGTACATATGGCAGAAATGTACGGAGAAATCAATTTAAGACGTAATAAAACAGACGATGACTAATATTAACAGCAATTATTCTATGATGCAATCAAACTTATAGCAAAAATGTGGTAGTTCTGTATGTTGTTCCAGGGTTGGTATCATGACCGGTTCTCTGAGGGGTTGGCATCATCTCTTCTCAGGTGATTTGGATCCAGATTGAAGCTTGTGTAAATCCTAGTTAGCACGGAAGGGGCTGTCGATAGAGAAACAGAATGTAGAGAGCATAAATGAGAGCGTAGCTGCTGTTCCAATCAAGTAAAATTGATTTGTTTAACCCAAACTAAAGAGTAATAATGTGTATTTGATCAGATATAACTGCAGTACAGGATTATGATATGCATTATTTGAATGCCTGGCCAAAAGAGATGTGTCTGAAAGATCAGTGAATGAAAATTTCAGTTTCAGGACTTAATAAATTTTAAAAATATAATGCACACACACATGATTATATATATATATATATATATATATACATGGGCGATACAGGGGTGTAACAAGTTCACAAATTCACGGTTCGTTCAGTACATTCGGCCGGGGGTAGCTGGTTACGTCGCAATGTTGGAAATATTTTTGTTTTAAACCATGAAGGCGAGCCAAGGGATATCACGCAAGCAACATGCAAACTTTGAACAAGAGTTAGGCCGGTGAACGTCTTAAATGTCAGTCAATTCACTATGCAGAAAGTGAAAGTAAAAACAGAATGACAGAGTAATGACGGAGCTTTCGGCATCTGACGCCGCATATTCTCTCAGAGACAGACGATAAATGCTGATACTGGTACTATGTGACCCAGGACCACAAAACACCAGTCTTTAAGTCGCTGGGGTAGATTAGTAGCATAGCAAAAAATACATGCATAGGGGGTCAAAAATTTTGTTTTCTTTTATGCCAGAAAATCATTAGGTTATTAAGTAAAGATCATGCTCCATGAAAAAAACTTTCAGATGAGTATTGTCGAAAAATTGACCCTATGGCTGAGTTTGTAATCACAGGAGTCACTTATAGCTAACTAATAGATAACTTAGGACCTAATCTATTTGTATCCTCACAGCACGGGTCACGGTATGTGCTAATTATGCGATGGCAAATTAATGTATTTTAAAATTTAATTGGCCTAGTAAAATAACTTCATATAATAAATGAATAATAGGTCTATAAAAATAAGAAAATAACAGCTGCCACATTAATTGACATGCCAATATCTTAATATTGCCAACCAATTGCAGTGTTAGGAAGCATTTGAGGTGGGGGGGGGGGGGGGGGGGAGGAGGGTTGGGGGGGGGGGGCAATATCTCTGGCTATCGTCGGATACAAGATCAGCGTCTTTGACGCTCCCCAGCAAGGGAGGTTATACGGTCGGGGCAGACGGCGACGTATGTCTGTTACGTCGTTTGGAGGACTTGTTGAGTGCAGCGGCACTGAGAACATCATATTTCACACACTGTAGGCTGTTTTATTTTCTAAATGTAATAGGATTAGTCTAACGAATCGAATCGTTCGGTTTGTAATGCGTACCGAACCGAAAGCCTCATACCGTACGGTTCAATACGAATACGTGTATCGATTCACCCCTTATATATATATATGTTCTTTTTGTAAATTTGGTCATGTAGTGCTGTGCTAAGACTTTGTTTTGCTCCATCTGAAATGATATGCCTGCCCCGTCCACTTTGTTTTCTGGGTTGAAAGTCTTTCCTTGCAGCACTGCAGTGTTACTCTTACACACCCCGACACTGAGCTTACTCGGCATTCTTCTTCCTCCTGGGACCAAGGCTGGCCAGGCTTGGCCTGCGCTGTGTTTGTGTTTTATTCAGTGCCTGTCACAGCTCTGCCCCACTGCCAGAGGGCACTGATCTGAACACAGCCGCTGGCTGGGTCTGTCCAGACACAGAGTTAAGATGCTCCTGCAGACCACTAATTCTCAGTTCAGGGACTAAGAATCTGCATGCGCTTAACTAGGCACAGAAAAGTGATATAAACATAGGTATTAGTGCTGTTACAATATCACAGGGACTGTCAATTACAGTTTTATTAGGTCTGCCGAATACGCTGTGACTGTTTTATCGTAATAAGTCCCCGAATGCTTTTATACAGCAACTTTCTTACACAACTTTCATACATTGGTGAAGGGTACAGTCTGTCATTCGCAATAAAACAGGTGATTACTGGTTTATTAGGGTAATTCTTGTAAGGTGAAGGAACATGGAGATGTTTACAACCTGTGAAGCAGCACTTAAAATATTGCTAACATGGAAAAAAATATATAATTAAAGCTGTAAAGTTTAATGGACCAAGGTTGCATTTATTGATCAAAAATACAGTAAAAACAGTAATATTGTGAATATGATTACTATTTAACAGAACATTGTTATTTTTTTTATATATTTTAGAATTTCAGCGTTATTATATAGTAGTAGAGCAAAGTTCGGTATGAAAATTAGAGTCGCAGATACGATAGATCGAACTCCATGACGATAAGAACTCATGAGCACATGCACAGCTGATTGGAGTGTTTCTCTCCTGTATCGGTAGCCAATGAGCTCGCTGCTCACACTCATGAAGTAGTCCTGGCATGTGTTTGCTGTAGCTTAGGTAGCAGCGCACTTCGGAAACCCGCAAACTCCGCAGCGCACACCTGTATCGGGTATAGATCTGCTACGTGGTGATCATGTATGCTATGGGGGTTATTCATATAAGTTATATGTGCAGCAGCAGTATTTCTAACATGCTCACAGCAGCATGTCTGTGGATGTATTGGCAGTAGGAAGTCTCGGTACTTGCTCTGCTGCAGCAGTGTAGCAGATCTATTCCATCAAGACCAAATGCATTAACATTGTCAGGTACATTACCATTCAAATCACTCCAAGAGGTGTCATGACAGATATATATATATATAAAGTGGCACCTATAATCTTCCTGCGACATCAACTGAATTTCAACTATGACTCAACCCAGATCAAATATTAGACACAGTGGTGTCTCTAAAAGTAATCATCTTTCAAGTACCAAGTTTTTTCACAGAAAAAAACTTCTTTTTCTCAGAGATTTTCCTACCAGCAGCCTTAAAGGTCCCCTGCAATGCTTAGAAACACACAGCATTACTCTATGTGTTGACGTCATTTTAACTGAAAAAGGAACATATAAAGCTACCCACCCCTTTTTAAAAAATAGCCAATAGCGTTCGTTTATATCACAGCTTGGGTTAGAGCCGTTGAGCTCCGTAAAGCCGCCTTTGACAGGGTATGCCAGCCACAATCTCATCCATATTGCTATAAAATATAGCATCCTGTGTAGAATTCAAATATCTCCGATACATTTAGTGGTCTGTGGTGACTCGCGCATGTGATCCGACCATTGATGTGTCTCTGGGACCGGAGCAGAGGTACCATCTCCGAGGTGTGTGCGGAAATGTACAGATAGTAGCAGTTGACACAAGCGCAAAACCAGACCGAGAATCATTCCCTGTCACCTCTATTAGTGCACTATGTGCCTTTTCACTGTACAGAAAATACTAATTCTGTGGACAAGTGACCGATTTCAGCCGTGGCTTCAGTGTCTATTTTATAGTGTAGGGGGCGGGTGCTTCGGCTTCTAGAGAGCGTTTTATTGGTCAGAAGATTTGATGAGAAGATGAAGTACTATGTGATGTCAAAAAAAACGTTGAGCCGTTTTGGCGGAAGTAACGAACTGCAAGCTTTGAATGCTTATAACTTCTAAATGCGAAATTTGTCACTGTTTTGCGTTAGCAAAGCCTTATGATAACCTTAAGACTAACTATATTGATACTAACACCCAAAAAACACCCTTTAATTTTGATTTCATGGGGACTTTAAGTACAGCTGCTGTCGTTGTAGAGAAAGGGATTGTTTTGGCATGATAGCCTTACCCAAGCTCTTCTCCCAAGGAGTTGGTGTACAATTTCATTCGATAGAAGCCGATGGCAGAAATGTAAGTACCTTGCTGTTGAGCATTTTAGACTTTTCATTTGGCATCTATTCTTTGTAGCATCGTGTTTTTGCCCACTGGCCACTTTTTACTTGCTGCCCTTAGTTTATTTTCATACCCATCCAGGGGAACTTGACAAAACAACAGATGCAGACACAAAAAACAACGTTTCCAGGAAACTTTCATTGGTTTTAAAATTCACAAGAAATAGTCTCGAAGCCAATTCCAGTGAAGATTCAGTAACACAGTGAGTAATGTAATCACCACGATGGTCATTTAGCATTTGAATCAGGCATATGCAAGAGCGCTGTTGAGGATGGCACACTTTAATCTTTAATCTCACAACCAGATGCTGAGAGGAAAGAAATGATATTGTCTTGTTGCCATTCCAGCAGTCTGTGAAAAAGCAATTTTTATGAACCCTCCAGGGATAATATCACTAATGTATGACTGTGTTGTAGTCAGGTCTAACGCACTGGGGTTGAGCAGCATGCAGTGTTGAAGTAAGTGTCCATATATCAGTGACAGGGTTCAGAGGCTGAGAGCGTGGAGCTTAGAGCATGGAGCTGAGCACTGTGAAGCCAGCAGGGTGAAGCTGGCAGAGATCTGCTCTGCACTCCATCGATCTGGCCGAGTTGGAGTGGGTCACAGTTTCAGCACTGGACAGCTTCATTTTCACTGCAGTGGAGGCGTCTGCTGTTCCACCTCTGGGCACAAACTGAGCCACATAAACACACACGCACACAGTCTTGCATAGTTGGAAGCTGCGGTTCATTAAGCTGCAGAAGGCTAGCTAGGTTAGGCTAGGCTGCAGAAGGCTAGCTATAAGTAAACTAGGTGCTAGTTTCCCTCTGAGCAGCTCTTAAGGGTAAGATCTGCCAGTAACACCCTGGTAACATAAAAAGGCTGCATCAGCTCTGTAAGAAATACTGTATTTATTGCAGGCATCAGACATGACTGTCTGGTTCCAGGTTTGTGCTCTAGAGCAGAGTTTCCTCATCGTTTTTGTTTTAGGTAGCCCCACAGTTCCATATATAATACTCAAGTACACAAATATGTAAAACATATGTAAAACAAACATTCTTGCCAATAAATGAAAATAGAGGCGCCATTGCATCTGTTCAATGTCACATGAAAGGAAATGCAATATACAATCACAATATTCAATGTGTTGAATGTTATTCAATAAACAGTGCAAGCCATGGTGACTCTTATGAAGCAGCTCTTTTTACTTAACCAGAACTCGTTTTATCGGTTCACTCGTTAACGGTTTGAGTTAACAGTTCAAATCAGATCTACTCACTGAATCATTCAGAACTGTTACTCTGAATTGACTCTCAGAGTGAACTCAGAGATTACAGCATCATTTTTTAGTTATATAAGATTTTAAACTGAATTTGTGTATTGTGATACACACTTTAGGTTCTT
>JADLZN010007863.1:0-137353 GCA_018155175.1 Sinocyclocheilus anophthalmus | reverse complement strand
AAGTCTCTCTCAACTGTTTTGCTCTCATTTCATCTCCTGTCGTCTTGCCTCGTCTGTTTCTCCTCTCTCTGTCCCTTTTTAAGCTTCAAACCACCACAGAAAACCGAGCCTCTGTTTCCCATGGAGTGAGTAATCCCTCTCTCTGTCTGTGGCCAACAACTGTGAATCACATATTTATCTGCGGGAACCCAATTCAAGCTGAAAGTCTTTAAGTTGCAAAGAGAGGCCTCTCAGGCCCGCTGGACTCCAGAACGCCCTCCATGAACCTCAACAAACCAAGATCACAGCAGTGAAAGTCCAAAGAGAAGTGGGCCAAAAGTTGAGGCTGGGTCTGTATGTTCTTGTGAACGAGACATTTCGTCCATTTTAGGGTCAAGTATGTTGATTTAAAACTTGAAAATGTGTGTTATTTTGTGTGGCAGTAAAGTCGCTAACCATTATGCGCAATTATGCAACCATTTCTCATTTTTAGGGGGTTTCGAGCACACGCTGTGCACTGTTCTCAAGCTGCGGTGCTCTCTTTCCACAATTAGAGCCATCAATCTCAGTTTCCTGCCAAATCTGCTTTATTACTTCTCTCAAAACTGTCCAAAATCCCAGTTCTTCGCGTACCAAGGTCAGCTTTTGATTCTCGCCTCGGAAATTGACTTGACAGAACGTGCAAAGGAGCATCTGAATTCATGCTCCTTTGTTTCCTGCAGAGGAAATTTTTGTTTCGGCTGCTGGCTCTCTCCATGCATTTCCAGAGCATCATTAACGTACGATTAGGATGTATTTTTGCTGGAAAGTCAACTAGGTCTCCACTCTGGATTCTGCAGTACACATGCTGAGTTAACCACAGCGTTACCTATATGTTGAGTAATGTAAAATCATAATATGGAATGCTAATCAACCATCCCATCCCAAGTAACTGTCATCGCCCAAGTGATTTTGCTCAACCAAAAAAAAAAAAAAACCTTTCACTTTGGGAGCAAGTGGGAACATTTGAGGGATAGGAAGTGGAATACAGTGAATTGGATTTACTTGAAATGGACAGGCAGTCCTAAAGACTGGATTTGAAAAACAAACTGGAATTGCGTGCAGTTAGAACAAGTGGGCAGTTATTGGCCTGAATAAGCTGTAAAGTGGACCAGATCAAAATCACACCAGCTGTGTAGCATCCTTAAAATCCCCTTTACTGTAATTATTCAGGCATTTTCTCCCTTTCCATCTCCCCTTTTCACAGCTATCCTCTCACTAAACTGGAACGAGCTTGGAGCGGAGAGGATTTTATGAGATGGTTGGGAATGAAGAAGTGCTGCCATATCCAAGATCCTACTCCCTAAACTTGTTTGGATGCAGAAGAATAGGGTTGAAATTACAAACCATTAAATCATTGCCTCCATAAAAGGGGAATGTTTTTGTGATCAATTAGGACAGTTTGTGATATAAGTGATGAATATAATGTATATGTATTAGTCTTACCTCTTAAATGTGGTTTCAGTGTTTTGATTGAGCAAAGATGGTGGAATTTTAATGGCTTACACCCAACTAAAATAAAACCTGCTAATTAAGAGAGAAAAATGTGCTTCAATAATGTAATGTTGTTAAAAATTAATTATCCTAATTTAGGAGCAAATATTGATATTCAGTATACTGGGATTAGATTAATTAATCAGCATATCTTTTTTTATCATATTCAGCATGTCATTTTATCAATTGACAGCTGCAGAAAACTACTGAAAATATGTCTATGAAGGGCATAGTAAAAAAGTTTTATGGTCATATTTGTTGCTCTCCACATTAGGTTGTTTCAGGCTTTTTTATCAGGGTGACTCAAGCTGGCGCGATTCCTCACACTGTCTGACGGATTTAAGCTGACATTTATTGAATTGGGTCTTTGCTCTCTTGGTAGCCCCTGACATTAAAAGACCCCTTAGTTGGTTAAATACTGTGTCAGGGGACAGGGTCAAATGTTTTTTCTTTGCCTGCGTCAGTTTTACTCAATGTCAATTTTAAAGTACTTTATTGGAATGATTGTTTTACAGACAACAACAGCAAAAAATACATTCCATTGTTCACCTTTATTTTAAAATATGATTTTTTCCCCCTAGCTTTTGATGAATCTGCCAGTTTTACTTTCTCTCAAGCATACTGCTTTGTGTGAACAACATCCATGTGTTTGACCGACTTCTTTCCATACCTGTGAAAAACACTCAAAGTAACTCCCCGAACATGTGCACAGACTGAATAACAACATAAATCAAAGCCTACTGTTGAACCACATGGTAAAACCACAGAAACATGACTCATAGTAGCCAGTTTTTAACTTCATGCTGTTTGTATGAAAAGCTTGGAGAAATTTGTGTGTATATTGTAGATGTTACACATGAGCTGTCTGTTGTTAAACTCAAAACATAAGATTTCCATCAAATACTGATCGCCGTGAATAACAACAACACTCAAAAGTAGTGTTTGTAGCCTCTGAAAAAAATTAATAAATTCAATATCAGTATTTTAATGGGGTTTTGAGCAAATAATAATGGCAGAATAAGTATATGAAAAAATATGTATATGAAATTAAAATATATTTAATGAAATTTATGCTTAAAATAAGAAAATTAATGTATTTACCAGCTGAAAAAAGCTTCATTATGTAACGGAGTTTTATTTCTCAATGACAGTTGTCTTGTTTTAAGAATAGTAATAAATTCACTGGAAACAAAACAACAAATTTGAATGTGTACCAGTGATTTCAGATAAATACATTTGTATCAAATACAGCGAGATATAAAAATAGATTGAAGAACGATTGTTTGGCCCAAAATATAAGAGGTGTGTTTGTTTGAAGGCGATCCAGGACAGATCCCTTTATCTGCCGTCCAAAAATGCAGTGCTGGACTCACATTCACACATGCACAATAACAATTTACTCAAAATAGAAGCATAAGTGTGTCTCGCATTATTGTGAACATGTGAGAGCACAACAGATGGGTCTCTGCTGGCTTGTGCAATTAAGAGATGTGTTTAAAGCTATTAAATTGGAGTTTGATGACAAAAATTACTTTCTGGAGCAAGATGGGAAAAAATAAATATGGTATTTGATAAAGCGGCTATAAATGAGGCAAACAGCTGTGTTCATTAGACAGCTGTTATATGCTTGCATGTTAGCATGTCATTTCTTGTATTTGAGTGTAAAAGAGAAAGACAGATGGAGAGAAAAAGAGAGAGGTGCCAACTAAACAGAAGGCACGTACGTATTAACTCCTTACTGGTAATATTAGCAATTAACCAACCACTGCTAATATATAAATTGCTAACATTAGCAATACAATATAGTATTGCTAATATAAAGACACAAATGTTAATAGGAATAATTCACCACTGCTAATATTACCAATTCAGTATTGTTAACATATAAAAATTGTACAACTGCTAATATTAGCCACAAAACATTGCTAATGTTGACAATTAACTAGCAATAAATCAACACACCATATTGGTAATATACATTTTTTTTAACAACTTGTTTTCTGAAACACTGAGATACACTGTAGCAATCAAATTCGCAATTAAGAAATAGCAACTTCATAGAAAAGTGCTAAAATGCCTCAAAATACATTAGTGACCATCTAGCAACCCTTACGAAAATTATCCATGATTTTACTAAAAATACAACCAAAAAACCATGGTTACTACTGTTAAACCATGGTAACTACAGATTAACCATGGTTTTACTACACTAACCATAGTTTAACCATGGTATTTGTAGTAAAAACTGTGGTTATATACACATAGTAATCAATACTGCAAAAAAACATGGTTACTACACGTACTATAATAAATGGTAATTGTAGCAAAGTGCTAAACGACGTAAATATATTAACCAATATGGCAGCAATGTAGCAACCCATAGCAAAACAAGTAAAACAAAAAAGCTACTTAGAATATCATAGCATCTGTTTAGCAACATCCTAGCAACCAGTCGTAACACTGTAGCAAACACATGCCAATGTGCCTAATACCAGTCAACTTAGCAACTTCATAACAACATACACCTTACATATAACACATACCCTAGCACCCTCTCTCTGAACCCATCAGTGCCTCTCTCTGTTCCTGCCTTCACCTCATTTTGGCTGTCTCTCTGTCTATCAATACCTCCATCACCTTTCCCTCTACCTGTCAGTCATGCCTAACTTTTCCTTTTTTCCCCTCTTTCCACTGATTAATCTCTTCCACTTCTCTGCACTTTGCTTTTGACCTTCTCTCTTGCTAGGCCATTCTTAATGCATCGGTTTAATGCTAACCCTCATTTCCTCACTCATTCCATCACCATAATCTCTTCCGAAGTACCCAACAACCTCCAGCTCATGCATCTTTCTTACTCACAAGGTCGATCCTGCACCTTCAGACCTGAATTGCCCCTTTCAACCCTACCTTTACCTGCCTCATAATGAGAAGTCGATCTATGTCTCAAATCTGTTTGATGTCTCAGCACGGATAGTGGAACCTGCGGACAAGACAACCTATTTCATGAACACCGCCCAAGGCAACTCAACCACCAGACGTATCGCTTTCAAGCTTTTCCAAAAAAAGTCTGGTTTCCGTGTTCTTTAGTTCTGAAGACCTCTACGTCAACTACTGGCATCTTATAACTTTTAAACTTAGAACAATCCTGAATAAAACGCCATCATCCCAAGCCTATGCTGGTGTCCCCACCAGGCTTGACCTGAAAGAGCATTCTGGTGAAGTTCTATAACAAATAAGGCACATTGAACACAAGATTCCAATCGATTCCAGAGAAAATTGTGATACATTCAGAAGATCTCAGAATTGATCCACGAATCGATTTTGCATCGATTTATCGTTGCAGCCCTACTAACCAGTTTTTTTTCCAACAGGATTGCAAACGCCTTAAACTAATTGCTAAAACTGACCACCAATTTTTCTTTTCAACAAATTATCTTTTACAACCCCCAAAGTTATTTCAGGCTGCGAAAGCATGCTAACAATATGCACCAGGCATAGTCCACCATCTAAACCAACCTAGACTAGCATGAAAACCAATGGTAGTCTAAAGCCCCTTTCGCAGCGCATAGTTCTAGGAACTAAGTTCTAGGAACTAGCCGGTCAGGTAGTACCCCGGGAACTTTAGGCCGTTTTCCTGGTTGCATTCGCACCACCAACAGGAACTCAGAAGTGATGAAAGCCAGTGGACAACAACGCCATTTAAGCGCAGCATTCAGCAACGTAAACCGTGATTGACGCTGTGTGCTGTATTACTGAGTTTTCGTGATAATAGAGATAGACTGTTAGACATAGAAGTTATGCATAGAAGAAACAAATCATAGGACTACGAGAAATGAAATCTACTACTATGGCTAACTTGCATTTCTACATATAAGATCGAGTCGCGGTTTTCCATTCGGTAGCTTACTGTAAACTGCACTTCGCCAACAGGTTCTATGAACTCTGAAAAGGTCCTCGTTGCGAAAGGACTTAGGCTACTGTACCGTTTTTAAAGCGTATTTTGACATGGTTTGTCAAATTGTTTTTTGGGAGACAAAGACTCACATCTAGAAATTCCACTTGCTATACCGTGATGGAAAACCTGATAGAAGCCAACCAACACCTTCTGTTAGCTTATCGGTCGATACAACTCTTGCTAATTTGTTTCTCTTTCTGGTCGCACCCTTGCTAATACACACGCTTGTCACCGTTCCTGTCTGGCCGTTGCATCTGTTCTGAATTACAAAACGGGTTGGTGCGAGGAGTACTTGTGCTCACTGATTACTTTTCTCTTCTTACCCTGAAGACCATCAGAACATGCAACTTTTTAACCTCTATTGGGTCCGCTGCATGTCACATACACCAAGATTTTGGTGACACTGTACACCCAGTTAAAGTTCTCACAGAGGGCGAGGTAACCTAGACGTTCCCATTCAGTCATTCACGTTCAACGTTACGTCAGTGACTGACGAATTGGTATCTCGCCCGAGAGCCCAATCACCTTCGATTGTTAACAAACAAGTCAATGACAGTTGGCGTGCGTGTTTCGCCACGCGCACCCCGCCTAGCCGCAGTGCGGGTATACAAGGAGAGCGTGTGCAAACGCAATCAGCTTTTGCTTCGAGCCGAGCTTCCTACAGGACAATCTCGCGCGAGTGTCGAGAAACATCCTGTCGTTGGTGTGACGTGCGTCTCAGGGCGGGGTTTGCATCCGGCTGCTGAAACCCTCGTCGGGCTGCAGCTTTCATTCTGTCGGTCTCGCCAGCACCTCCCTTGAGCGCTTCAGCTCTTTCACTAAAGGAGTGTTGTTTCCTTCTAAAAGAGACACATTCTAAAAGATCTTCCAGAGCGACGGCTTCTTTTTAAAGATGCTTCCCGCTCGTAAGCGTTCGGATGCGGTCGTTTCCTGCCGTTATCGAGCGGTCATGATCACTGCCTCTCGTTCTTGGGCTTACAGCACGCTGAAGCAGCGCTCATGGATGAGTTATGTTCTCAGTGTGGGAACATGACCATCACGATGTTGCGGTTTAGATACCTCCTCATTAAACGGGGGGGTTATCCCCCTTGCCATGCCCTGCTCTAGCTCCTCTGGTTTTCGGAGGGCTACTTCGGTTCATGGTCATGGAGACCTGAGGATCACGGTGAGAGCTTCCTCGTCTAGTATGTCTCCGCGGGCCTCTCATTCCTCTAGCATGTCGCACCACCTGGTGTTCCCGGACGAGTGTGTTGGGTCCTCGGACAGGGCGGGGTCCAGAATCTTGTGTGGGGCACAGGCAGAGGACAGGATGTCGGTAGCTGCATCGATGGGCGAGCTAGGCTCTGGAGATGATGATTTGGCTGCGCTGCCACCGTCAGGAAGATTGGCGTTGCCCGAGTCAGATCCAGAGTTGACCGCTATGCTTTCCCGGGCCGCTTAGAGCGTCGGGCTGCACTGGAGGCCTGCGCCTCCTCCCGAACGCTCGAGGCTGTATGATTGGTTCCTGGGGGCGCAGGCCGTGCGTCGGCAGCCGCCTCCGGTTCCATTCTTCCTGGAAGTGCATGAGGAGGTTACTAAGTCTTGGAAGGCACCTTTTTCTGCCCGAAACAGACTTGGTGCCTCCTCCGTCCTCACCACCCTCGACGGGGGGGCGGCCCAAGGGTATGTGGACATCCCTCCGGTCGAGCGCGCGATTGCCATGCAGCTCTGCCCGCAAAGCGCCGCCGCCTGGAGGGGTAGTCCACGCTTTCTGTCCAGGGCCTGTAAGTTCTCGTCCACGCTGATGGCTAAGGCTTGCAGTGCTGCTGGACAGGCCGCTTCTGCCCTGCACGTCATGGCCCTCCTGCAAGTCCATCAGGCCAAGGTGTTGAAGCAGTTGCATGAGGGTGGTGCTGACCCGGGTGTGCTGCAGGAACTGCGCACGGCGACGGACCTCGCGCTTAGGGCGACGAAAGTCACGGCGCAGGCCCTGGGTCAGACGATGTCCACATTGGTGGTCCAGGAGCGCCACCTATGGCTGACCTTGGCGGATATGAGGGAGGCCGACAAGCATCGCTTCCTGGACTCCCCGATCTCCCAGGCCGGCCTATTCGGCGAAGCTGTGGAGGGCTTTTCCCAACAGTTCTCTGCCGCGCAGAAGCAGACGGAGGCTTTTCGACACATCCTGCCCCGGCGGTCTGTTGCTGTCTGCACCCCACCGCCGGCTGTAGCCCCTCTGTCTGCTCGTCGCCGAGTGCGCCCTCCTGCGGCCTCCACCTCCGCTCCGGCGCGGCCACAACAGCAGCCTTCACAACGGCCGCAGCGTGGAGCTGGCCGCAGGAAACCGGCTCAGCCCGCCTCCGCCCCTGCCAAGCCCGTGAAGCGCCAAAGCAGGCGGCATCCCTGAGACGGGCGACCCGGAGTTCTTGGATCCTGCTCTTCAGGAGATGGTGACCGCACCACTCCTTCCCCCGGAGGAGGGCCGGGTGGAGAATCTAGTTTCCCTTTGTTTTATGTTTCCGCACTGCTACTCAGCCCGTGTTACTCTAAAACTTCATTAAAAGTAGGCGAGTTTCCTTTGCATCCGGGTCCCAAGAGGGCGATGACGGTGGTGCACGAGACCCAGTCTCCACATGGTCGACCCCCTCTCCTTTCGCTGGTGGGCAGCAGGGTTCGGTTCAGGGACGCTATGCCTCCTCACGAGCCCCTTGCCCAGCCGTGGAGCCAGGTAAGTGGTGCCATGCGCACTCAGACCCCACCCTGGGACACGCGGCCTCCCGGGTCGGGTCCCTGTGTTCCACTTCGCTGCCCCACTGCGGTTTCCCTGGTCCCGCTTGTTTGGTCGCTGGGGGCCTGGTTAGCCCTCCCCAGGCCGTCTCGCTGCCTCCTGAGAACCATCAGCTCGCTAACTCGATTCAGTGTTTGCCCGTACGCCCCTCCCCTCCCATAGAACCTCCGACTCCCAAGTTCATGGGCATTCGGTTCACCTCTGTGCCGGACAAGGATGCTCCTGTCTTGCGTGCAGAGATCGCGGTCCTGCTAGCGAAGGACGCGATACAGCCGGTCCCTCCGGCCGAGATGAGGTCTGGTTTTTACAGCCCATACTTCATCGTACCCAAGTAAGGCAGTGGGTTACGACCAATCCTGGTCCTGCGCGTGCTGAACTGGGCCCTTCACAATCTCCCGTTCAGGATGTTGACGCAGAACGCATCTTTCAATGCGTCCGTCCTTTTGATTGGTTTGCAGCGGTCGACCTGAAGGACGCGTTCTTTCATGTCTCGATTCTCCCTCGACACAGACCGTTTCTCCGCTTTGCGTTCGAAGCGCAAGCATATCAGTACAAGGTCCTCCCCTTCGGGCTATCCCTGTCGCCTCGTGTCTTCACCAAGGTCTTGGAGGCAGCCCTCGTCCCATTGAGGGAAGCTGGCATGTCGCGTTCTCAACTACCTCGAAGACTGGCTCATACTGGCCCAGTCCCGAGCGCAGTTGTGCGAACACAGGGATACGGTGCTCAGTCACCTCAGCCATTTGGGGCTTCGGGTCAACTGGGAAAAGAGCAAACTCTCTCCGGTGCAGAGGATCTCTTTTCTCGGCATGGAGCTGGACTCGGTCAACCTCTCGGCACGTCTCTCAGTAGAGCGTGCGCAGTCGATGCTGAACTGCCTGGGGTCCTTCCAGTGCAAGACGGCGGTTCCACTGAGACAATTTCAGAGGCTGTCACGCCGCTCGGGTTGCTTCATATGAGACCGCTTCAGCATTGGCTTCAAGACCGGGTCCCGAGATGGGCATGGCGACACGGCACTTACCCGGTTTCTGTTACCCCGTGCTTGCCGCAGAACCCTCAGCCCTGGAAACAGATCTTGCTTTCTTTCGACAGAGTAGTATCCCTTGGGCAAGTAATCCCAGGCATGTTGGGTTGTGTCAAAGAATCCTCCCGCCAGGGGCTGGGGTTCCATGTGCAGTGGGAATGCAGCTGCGGGGCTCTGGCCGGGGCCCCGACTGCAGTGGCATATCAACTGCCTCGAGTTGCAAGCAGTATGGCTGGCTCTGTGCCGCTTCAAATCGCTGCTACACGACAAGCACGTCTGGTCCGTACGGACAGCACTGCGACTGTTGCATACATCAACCACCTGGGTGGTCTACGCTCCCGTCGCATGTCGCATCTCGCCCGCCATCTCCTCCTCTGGAGTCAGAAGCATCTGAGGTCGCTTCGCGCCGTTCACATCCCAGGCGAGCTCAATCGTGCAGCCGACGAGCTCTCACGTCAGCCCGCCCTTCCGGGAGAATGGCGACTCCACCCCGAGACAGTCCAGCTTATTTGGAGACGCTTTGGGGACGCTCAGGTAGACCTGTTTGCCTCCCCGGACACGTCCCATTGCTAGTGGTTTTACTCCCTGGCCGAGGGACCCCTCGGCACTGACGCACTGGCATGCAGCTGGCCTCGGGACCTACGCAAATACGCGTTTCCCCCAGAGAGCCTTCTCGCGCGGGGGGGGGGGAGCGGGGGGGAGTGCGGGGGGGTTGGGTCGGGGTGGCGAAGGGGGGGGGTAGACCCACTGCAAGGTCAGGGGAGACGAGGAGCAGGTCCTCTTGGTGGCGCCAGACTGGCCCAGTCGGACTTGGTTCCCCGAACTGATGCTCCTTGTGACAGCCCCTCCCTGGCGCATTCCTATGAGGAAGGACCTTCTTTCTCAGAGATGGGGCACCCTCTGGCACTCGCGTCCAGACTTGTGGAATCTCCACGTATGGTCCCTGGACGGGACGCGGAGGTTCTAGTTGGGCTATCTCCAGCGGTAGTAAACACCATCGCTTCATCTAGAGCCCCGTCTACCAGACACGCTGACAGGCTGAAGTGGAACCTGTTCGTCGTTTGGTGCTCTTCCCGCCTGGAAGACCCCCGGAGATGCCCGATCGCAGTCGTGCTTTCTTTCCTGCAGGATGGGTTAGAGTAAAGGCTGTCTCCCTCCACCCTGAAAGTGTATGTTGCCGCCATTGCCGCACATCACGATGCAGTAGACGGTAAGTCTCTAGGTAATCCCGACCCTCTCGGTCCTGACGGCCTTGAAGGAGGAGCCCTTCGAGCCTCTGCCGTCAGTAGAGCTTAAGGTTTTGTCAGTAAAGACAGCGCTCCTCACCGCTTTGGGCTCGGTCAAGAGGGTAGGGGACCTGCAGGCATTTTCAGTCGACGATTCTTGCCTAGAATTCGGGACGGGTAACTCTCACGTTGTCCTGAGACCCCGGCCCGGATATGTGCCCAAAGTTCCCACCACGCCTTTCAGGGATCAGGTGGTGAACTTGCAAGCGCTGCCCCGGGAGGAGGCAGACCCAGCCATCGCTCTGCTCTGTCCCGTTCGCGCTCTGCGCATTTACGTGGACCGTACGCGGAGCTTCAGGACCTCAGACCAGCTCTTTGTCTGCTTTGGAGGCCAGCAGAAGGGAAAGGCTGTCTCCAAACAAAGACTTGCCCACTGGTTAGTGGAGGCTATAGTCTTGGCGTACCAGGCCCAACGTTTACCATGCCCCCTCGGAGTGAGAGCTCACTCTACGAGAGGAGTGGCATCTTCTTGGGCATTGGCGCAGGGCGCCTCGTTAGCAGACATCTGTAGAGCTGGCGGCTGGGCGACGCCTAACACGTTTGCGAGATTCTATAATCTCCGTGTAGAGCCCGTGTCCTCTCGTGTACTCGCCTCAGGTAGGCAGTAACACCGGACCTGCTCGGTGTCGATCACGCTTGCTGCGCCATTCCCCTCTACGGACCGGATACGTGCGCTCTTGTGCTCCTCATTCAGTTCCCCATGGCGAACCCTGGTGGAGTTCCTCCCGCACCCTCGGCGGTCAGGCGTGGCGGAGCGCCAGACGCCAGGCTCAGCACTCTTGTGCATGCCCAAAGTTAGCCCTTGTGCTGGGCTAGGTGCCCGTGTGTAGTGATTCCCCTTCGGGTGATCCCACATGTGTATTCTTCCACGGTACGGCTCCCCTCTCGGTGAGCCCGTGTCTTTCCCTGGCAGTCGTTCACTGCCATCTCTGCAGTGTAGTGATCTCACCCCAGGCGGGTTGAATCTACCACAGGTACTTCCATATGTAGTACTGCCCTGGGCCAGTCCATATGTGTAATTCCACATGATACCTCCTATGTGCGGGATGTGGCTTCCGTAGCGTCCCAACTGGGTACGCTTTCCCAGTGTTATCCAATGCACCACTGTATGGAACAGCAGTGGGGACACCTCTGCCTAGCCGCTGTCCTATCTTCCGCCCCTGCTGGTGTGGGGGGACTTGCCGGCTTTTGCAGGGCACTGGAGGGGTTCAGCAATAGTGGCGTTTTCCATACGTATCCCAATTCGTCAGTCACTGACGTACCGTTGAACGTGACTGACTGAATGGGAAAGTCTAGGTTACTTGTGTAACCCTCATACCCTGAAGGAGGGAACGGAGAGGTTACGTTCTGTTGCCACAGTTGCTGTACCACCGCTGTACGGCTGGGGCGCATATTCTCGGTTCCTCAGCGAAAAACTGATGTGCGTTGCACGCGCTCTCCTTTTATACCCGCGCTGCGGGGCGGGGTGTGCGTGGCGAAACACGTACGCCAACTGTCATTGGCTTTTTTAGTTTACACTCGAAGGTGATTGGGCGCTCGGGCGAGATCCCAATTCGTCAGTAACTGACGTAACGTCCTCGTCACCTCCTTCAGGGAACGAGGGTTTACAACAATTCCTAACATTTTGTGGCCGATTTACTTCCCTCGGCTCATGGCGGCGCCTTTCCCGAAAGTTATGTCACTTAGCTTGCACCGACGCGCAGCTACTAGAGCCATCTGCCTCCATTGCCTGTTCATCAACTTCCCCCTGGCATTTTGGGATTGATAGGGGTGTGTGGTCCTTCATTGAAAGCATGGAAGTTTGGCTTTGCTTCTGTAGGGATCTGTTAAAGTCCTGGAGGGCCAGGGAATTTTTTTAGCGGTTTCCCGCTAGCGAGATAGGTTCGGGTAAAGTAGCCCACAGCACCCACATGGACACACACCACACACACACACACACATACACCTGCATAAACGCCTACTGTCTTCAAAATCTGTCAATCCATAGAGAGAAACTAACTTGCATGAAACACCAAGCTCAAGCGTAAATGTAAAACACAGCCTGACCAGCAGGGGACTGTAATGATAGGGTTAATAAGGCCAAAAATGGGGTTATTTTGAATTCTCCGCACTGACACTATACCACTAGCTGTGCAGGTTTTGAAGCAATTGTAGATTGTGTGTGTGTTTACTTCACTCTACAAGGGATTTGTTTGTGACAGAATACATTTTTAAAGTAATATGTGGCATTTCATGTCAGTGAAAACCATATATAGGCCTAATATGTTAATGTTAATCTATTTACACTGTATGGCCAGACGTTTTTGAACGTACTTGTATCTCAGGTGATTGTCTTAAAACAATCTGTCAAATTCAGTCTCCTCTCACAGATTCACATCTTTCTCTCTGTCTGTTCTTCCTTGTCTTTACATGCTGCATTTACGTACCCATTTTTCATGCCATCAAACAGATGTTTGCACAGCTTTAACACTACCATTCATCTCACAAATTGTCAGCAGAGACTTTGAATCACTACCGTGCATAACATAAAAATAAAAATGGTGATGAAAGTTAGCCTGACCTAAAAAAAACACACGCACAAGCCCAGATACTGTCATAAAGAGAAAAACATATCGGATTAAAATGTACAAACCCAATACTGTGATTTTAAGCATAGGGAATAATTCACTTTGATTATTAGGTGACTCTTAATCACAGGAAAACTCGGGTAAAGCTGAAATGCCTCTGAAGTGACTAAAATGACTTCAAAAGACAGACTTCTGTTTTTTAGATGAACTGGTTTGTTTGAAGGAACTTTAAGGTGGTGATTAAATGTCAACGTATCAAATATCTAATATTTTGTTTCTGCAATTAAATGGTGATTTATGTATTTAGCTAATTACCATCTCAAACCAAGCAAGAAATTAACAAACATCAGAAAATGTCAGCCTCCCACTGCACAGTGAAAAATAAAATTTAATCTGCGGTAAATTAGATCCAGGAACTAGCGTGTGCATGTGTGCTGCAAAAGAATTAACTCTAAAACTGCCTGTTTTTTATCTGTGCAACATAAGAACAAAAATAAAATGATATATACTTTTTTTTTTTCTAAAGCTAGGTTTTGTTGTGTGTCTACAGCTGTGCAAATGCTAGCACTATTCATAATAGCATTATTCATTTAGTAATCAACTTATTTCTTTTGTTTCTATCAAATGGCCAAAGCTGTTGCATAATTATCCTTAACTTAAAATGGTTTGCAAGTGTTAGTTGGTTTAAAGTGGCTTACATGGTAGCCAAGCTGGTTTCAAGTTGGTTTACCTAATGGCTAGATGTTCTATGCATTTTATCATATTGATGTTTTTTAAAATCTTATTACATCACATTCATCTTCTTAGCAGACCTTCGATTGACATATTTGCTTATACACAGGTCATATGTCAACTTACGCTGCAAAACCATGTTAATTTATTGTTTAAATGTCCATAAATATCCATTAACGTCCCTCTGATCAAATGTTTTAATGAAAAAATAAAGACTGTCAGTATTGTTATTCTCTACCTTTGAATGACTACACACATCAAATACATACAACTACAGCCACTAGAGGACAGTATCATACTGTAAATACACTACCATACATGCTTACTCTCAAAACAAATAATATTTGTCTCTTCTTTACTCCATTCAGCCAGTACTTAGGCTTTTATTTGGTTATTTCCATCTCTGGTGTATAAATCTTTAAAATCCCTAGTGAGGAATAAAGTTGAGTACTTATTACGCTGGCGTTCTGACTTGCATTCATAACTGGAAGAAGTGCAAATGGTTCGATAATGGATTTTATAAAAGGAATCACTTCTATTTCATAAAATGTCTGTTTACAAGAGCCGATGTTAATAATTGATGCTGGCATATTGCTAACTGTATGTCATGCATCAGTCAATATGAATCTTTGGGCACTTGATGATAAAGTGTTTGACACGAGAATACAGGTTGTCATTTCTGTTAACTATCGATTCACTGTTAGAGAGAGGAAGACACAGTAAAACAAAGATCTCCAGGAAGTGACACAGCAGGGACAGGTGGCATGCTGGGAAGGAGGAGGACTGGATTGATTATGACAGATGGGTGTGGGAGACAGAATGACTGACACGAGAAAACTGCTGCAGTGATATTGAACACGTCACGCCGAAGGTATTTATACCATAGGGTGTCGAAACAGGAAGTAGATCCATCAGAAAGGGCCAGAATTATGGGGGAGCACCACAATGAGGGGAGCATCCCACAATGCAACAACAACAATAATAAAAAAATGCAGTTCCTTCATGCAGCCAAATTCTACAGCAGCATCACATGTATCATTCACAGAAAGCAATCCCAGAATGCATTGTGAATGCAGGCTCAGTGAAAAATTAAATCTAATGGAGGAAGCTTTTCCAAAAGTACCAAGAACTTATTTCATTCAAAAGTGAAAATTATAGATAGTAGTTAGAAGTAGTTAAATAATAAATAATTATAATATAAATAATAATAGAATTAATTTTTATTAAAAATAATCATAGTTATATTAAAAAAGTATAGATAAAAAGAATTTAAAATAACAAAATTAAGTATTCTTTTTTCCTTAAAAAAATAAATAATAATAATAATTATTATATTAGTTTGATTGTCCCGAATGCAATTGTAACGATGGAGGATGAAGCAAGAACATATTTTATTTAATAGTAAAAGTGTAGATAAAGTAGTTGTTATAAGTATTATATAAAATAATAAGTTAAAGTTAATTTAAGAATTAGTTTTGCCAAAAATTTGTGTTTTCTAGAGTATTTCAATGCTACTCACAGTATCACACTGCTACCTAAACAACATACTATCCTAAAAATCCATTTATATCAACTGAGTCTCCCATGTGGCAGTTGTAAAATTAAAGTAAAAAAGAAAAACTGTGAACAACAGACAGACTGGCATGGATGGAGACTGGGTGGGTTGTTGGAAAGGGGCCTTGACTGATGGATGAACATACCTGAACTCTCTCTCTCCGTCTTGATAAGTACTGGCATCAGCGGAATAGAGCAAGCT
The DNA here is from genome assembly GCA_018155175.1 of Sinocyclocheilus anophthalmus. Classification (NCBI taxonomy): domain Eukaryota; kingdom Metazoa; phylum Chordata; class Actinopteri; order Cypriniformes; family Cyprinidae; genus Sinocyclocheilus; species Sinocyclocheilus anophthalmus. The sequence continues at coordinate 121,757 of JADLZN010007863.1, read as the reverse complement.
GTCCTGTCAGCCTTAATTGCAGAGGAGCGGAGAGGTGAAGGAAAAGCCTCCTGGGGTGGAGCACGACATATAGAGACGAAAGATCCACCGCACACAGAGATGAAGCCAACTGGCAGTGAAGGTTCAGCAGGGTTCTGTCTCTCTAGGTGATGACTGTGTTAAAGGAATTAAAGAAAAATGTGTAATTTACTCATGACAGTAGTTAGACGAAAACATAATAATATAAGGGAGTTCCTCAATGTCCTGTGTTGGGGACTTGGGGCCCCTTATTTTTTTTGTTTTTACCATTAATGTTGATTTAAAGACAATTATAAATATAAGACAAAATAAAAGAAGCCCCAACGTAGAACCTTGGGGAACTCCCTTATATACATACATACATACATACAGTGGGTACGGAAAGTATTCAGACCCCCTTAAATTTTTCACTCTTTGTTATATTGCAGCCATTTGCTAAAATCATTTAAGTAAATTTTTTTTCCTCATTAATGTACAAACAGCACCCTATATTGACAGAAAAACACAGAATTGTGACATTTTTGTAGAGTATTAAAAAGAAAAAACTGAAATATCACATGGTCCTAAATATTCAGACCCTTTGCTCAGTATTTAGTATAGAAGCACCCTTTTGATCTAATACAGGCATGAGTCTTTTTGGGAAAGATGCAACAAGTTTTTCACACCTGGATTTGGGGATCCTCTGCCATTCCTCCTTGCAGATCCTTTCCAGTTCTGTCAGGTTGGATGGTAAACGTTGGTTGGTGGACAGCCATTTTTAGGTCTCTCCAGTGATGCTCAATTGGGTTTAAGTCAGGGGTCTGGCTGGGCCATTCAAGAACAGGCACAGAGTTGTTGTGAAGCCACTCCTCGTTATTTTAGCTGTGTGTTAGGGTCATTGTCTTGTTGGAAGGTAAAACTTCGGCCCAGTCTGAGGTCCGGAGCACTCTGGAGAAGGTTTTCATCCAGGCTATCCCTGTACTTGGCCGAATTTATCTTTCCCTCGATTGCAACCAGTCAACCTGTCCCTGCAGCTGAAAAACACCCACACAGCATGATGCTGCCACCACCATGATTAACTGTTGGGACTGTATTGGACAGGTGAATAGCAGTGCTTGGTTTTCTCCACACATACCGCTTAGAATTAAGGCCTAAAAGTTATATCTTGGTCTCATCAGACAAGAGAATCTTATTTCTCACAATCTTGGAGTCCTTCATGTGTTTTTTTAGCAAACTCCATGCGGTCTTTCATGTGTATTGCACTGAGGAGAGGCTTCGTCGGGCCACTCTGCCATAAAGCCCAAACTGGTGGAGGGCTGCAGTGATGGTAAACTATCTACAACTTTCTCCCATCTCCCGACAGATCTCTCGGAGCCTCAGCCCAGTGATCTTTGGGTTCTTCTTTACCTCTCTCACAAGGCTCTTCTCCCCCGATAGCTCAGTTTGTCCGGATGGCCAGCTCTAGGAAGGGTTTTGGTCGTTCCAAACGTCTTCCATTTAAGTATTATGGAGGCCACTGTGCTCTTAGGTACCTTAAGTGCAGCAGAATTTTTTTTAACCTTGGCCAGATCTGTGCCTTGCAACAATACTGTCTCTGAGCTCTTCAGGCAGTTCACAGGCAGACTTCATGATTCTCATTTGCTCTGACATGAACTGTGAGCTGTAAGGTCTTATATAGAAAGGTGTGTGGCTTTCCTAATCAAGTCCAATCAGTATAATCAAACACAGCTGGACTCAACTGAAGGTGTAGAACCATCTCAAGGAATATCAGAAGAAATGGACAGCACCTGAGTTAAATATATGAGTGTCACAGCAAATGGGTCTGAATACTTAGGACCATGTGATATTTTCGTTTTTCTTTTTTAATAAATCTGCAAAAAAATGTCAACAATTCTGTGTTTTTCTGTCACTATGGGGTGCGTGTGTACATTAATGAGGAAAAAAAGAACTTAAATGATTTTAGCAAATAGCTGCAATATAACAAATAGTGAAAAATTTAAGGGGGTCTGAATACTTTCCGTACCCACTGTATATAATTATATATATATTATTATATATCTCTATATATATTATATACTATATCATATATATATTGTAAGGATATCAGGACCAACAGACAATTCTAAGTTTGGTCACAAACCCTGGTTGCAGGCACGAGGAGTCCAAATCCACAGAGGTCCAAGGACAACAGGATGTCATAAATACAGACCTGCCAGTATGAAGCAAGGTAAACAAACTCTTTAAAGAACTAGCTTTAAACATTCACACAAAGAACATTTTGACAATAAAAGGAGAGTGTTCATTTTTGGGGGCCGTTTATCAAGAAAATGGGTCAAAGAGCGCACAGCCGGGACCTGTAACATGGAAACCTGTGATAGTGACTCACAAGCTCTTCCGGATGACTTTCCCCCACCTAAGACACGAGAACGACTAACCTTTTACAGACCTTTTAACTCTTGTTTCTTCACAGACGTATCTTACGTCCCAGAATGCCAAAGAAACTTCATGTCATGTGGAATATGCATCTAAAGGACAACTAAAAGGACCTGAGCAAACTTATCATTTTATATCTCCATATCATGTAGCGTAACCCACATGTTGACTTATCAGGTCTAATCATGTAGTGTGGATGTCATTTTAAGAAACTAGCATCGCTAATTGTTCATAACAGGTGTGGGAGTGTGGTTTGAGCATTCATGGCTGGGGAAACGTTTATCTAATCACTCATGTCAAATGTACAGATTTTTGTTTAGAAATCCATGTCAATGTATACTCCTGCCAGAGCGGGCAAACGGGATCAGGTGAATGATGAGTAACAGGTGATTTATAAATGGGGAGGAGGAATATACAACACCCGAGCAACGATGACATCTAATTGGTCAAAACACCATTTGGGGTGTGTTAAACAGCCTGGTTTAAATATTCAGGACACCATCAAACTTTGCTTTTTGTGTTTCTCTCGCGCTCTTCCTTCTTGCCTTTTCGAGCCTCGTTGTTTTTCTTTTAAATCATGCTTCATTAGTTTTGAGCGTGCTCTGGCTTACAAGCCAGCTCCTCCAAAACCATGAGGAGAAAAGCCACCTGGTCTCGTCAAACTTTACTTCTATTCTTTAGTTAGTTTTATTTTCCGTTGAGGAGTTTGGTGTGTTGAGTTAAGTTTGCCCTAAACGCAGCATCTCAGAAGAGTGCCGTATAAACTTCAAACTGTCAGACCCAGCTCCGCTCGCAGCCACCGCAACCCTGGCTCCCAAGATGAAGTCCAGCCAATCAGCAACTCGGGAATCCCTTCGGCAACCAGACAAGGAAAGGAAAACGAATCAACAAGCGACGCAATTACCTTCAGATTCTAGCTGAACTGGTGCATTTTATATAAATTTTAACCTCATTGAGGGAATCATTGCGAGGGTTAATTAAGTGATTGATGAATGTTCAGATCTATGCAATTGCACATATTGCTGTAAACTTGAGATTGCACATTTTCATTCTCTTAAACTAATTACTTCCTCACTCTCTCTCTTTCTGAAAACATGCGTGTGTTCATGTGTTAGATTAGATTATATGTCTTAGATTTATCCAATAAAGCGATTTATATGAAAAGAGGAGTCTCTCGTGTTTGTGCTCACAACGGTAATGTCTTAACTGCCCCTTGTACTGGCAATTACTAGTGTTGTCACAGATTCTGGGTATTGTATCCATTGCAGATTGATGTCTTACGGCTCGTTCACTGAACGCTGGCGTCTCAGTGATCAGCGTAACACAGTATTCTGTCCTAATTCCCTCGACATATTCATGGTCGGAGTTCCTTTAAAATTCTTAAATGATTCCCTTGAGCTACAGTGACCTGTTTCCCTTACAAATATATATATATATATATATTAGCTATATTATATATTTATATCTAATATATATATATATATATTATATCTACTATACTGATATATATACAGCTGGTAAAATAAGTATTGAACACATCACCATTTTCTCAGTAAATATATTTCTAAAGGTGTTGACGTGAATTTCACCAGATGTTTTTATTTTCTTTTTTTTTTTTTTCCCGGGTAACAAACACAGTAATCCATACATACAAAGAAAGCCAAACAGAAATAAATCAGAAATAAGTCGGGTAATACCAGAGAACCCAGGGAAAAGTATTGAACACATGAAGAAAGGGAGGTGCAAAAAGGCATGGAAAGCCAAGACACCAGCTGAAATCTATCAGTAATTAGAAAGCAATCCTGCCCCTTGTCAGTGGAAATTAATATTAGCTTGTTCAGTCTCAACTGATGGCCAATAAAGGTGTCTTCTTATCACGTGTCACACAAGAAACATTTCATGATGGGTAAAAGCAAAGAGCTCTCTCAAGACCATCGCAACCTTATTGTTGCAAAACATAATGGCATTGGTTACAGAAGGATTTATATACCTCTGAATGTTCCAGTGAGAACTGTTGGGGCCATAATCCGGAAGTTAAAAGAACATAATTTCACCATAAACCGGCCACGACCAGGTGCTCCTCGCAAGATTTCTGACAGAGGAGTGGAAAAATTATCAGAAGAGTTGTCCAAGAGCCAAGGATCACTTGTGGAGAGCTTCAGAAAGACCTGGAATTGGCATGTACAATTGTTTCAAAGAAAATATTAAGTACAATAAGTAATGCACTCAACCGCCACGGCCTGTATACACGCTCACCATTCTCTATTGCTGAAGAAAAAGCATGTTGAAGCTCGTTTAAAATTTGCTGCACAACATTTAGACCAGCCTGTGAAATACTGGGAGAATATACTGGGGCAGATTGAGACAAAAATTGTACTCTGTGGATGTATACATCAACCATGTTGGAGGTCAAATGGCCCTCCACACCCCAAAAAATTCATGGTGGAGCACTGGCTAAAAATTCATAATAATTGAAGGAAAATGTAAGAGACATTCTTGGTAAAAAATCTGTTGCCATCTACCAGGATGATGAAGATGAAATGAGGGTGGACATTCCAGCGAGACAATGATCACAAACACACAGCCAAGGAAACTCTCAATTTGTTTCAGAAAAAGAAAATAAAGCTGCAAGAATGGCCCAGCCTGGCTTGAATCCTGACTTGAATCCAAAAGAAAGTCTATGGAAAGAACTACAGATCAGAGTTCATAGAAAAGGCCCACACAACCTTCAAGATTTGAAGACTGTTTTTGTGAAAGAATGGGCCAAAATCACACCTGAGCAATGCATGCGACTAGTTTCTCTATACAGGAGGCGTCTTGAAGCTGTCATTACAACAAAGGCTTTTGTACGAAGTATTAGATAAATTTCAGTAAGCGTGTTCAATAATTTCCCCCTGGGTCATTCCATTTTATTACACAGAATAATTTCTGAATTTTTTTATATATATTTATATATATATATATACTGTATATAAATGTGTAATATAAGTACAATTGGCAGAGTAAGAGTCATTCGGGATTCTATGAATACAGAACGTTTTCACCTTGCACAGATACATACTGCACAAAAAAAAAGTATGAGAAGGAAATAAAGATGAAAGAAAAGCTTTAGACGTCCCATGGACATATGACAGAAAGAATGCTCGGATGTAGGATAATAAGGCAGGGCAATTATACTGCTGTTACAGTCTTGTTTTTGCTTTGAGTTTATGTGACTTGCTATTTGCCATTCAGAAAGGAAAGAGGAGGAAAATAAAGAATGAAAAAAGTAAAAAGACAACTAAATAGTGTCAAGAGATTCCAGAGCCAAATAAGGCTGCAAGTTTTGACTTAATAAGCATAATAAATACAATTTAAATAAAATAAACAATTATGTTCCATATATTCTAAAAAATATATGCATATATATTTTACGTATGTATATTATATAAATGTATATTAATAATTAGCTTTACATAAAGCAGTAGTAGGGTAAGTTTAGATTGTGTGTATGTGAATAAACTACTTCAGCACAAAATCTGCAAATTTTCAGCCTGGTCATGCTTTACATAGCCACTTGATAATAAACAATGACAGCACCATAAATAAGACATCAAAACTCTTCTGCGAGTGTGTGTATATTTGTGCTTTCTGGCCATCCACGTCGAGCTCTGAACTTTGACTTCAGCCACTTGCTGTCTTTCCCAGGAGAAATCTGTGCCCGAGGGTGAACTCAGACTTCATTCTATTATACAAACGCATGCAGAAATACACACACACCAACAGAAATCTGCCCTAAGGCCTCCATATTATAATGTATCATAACACCGTGTTTAGACAAGCAACACACACACACACACAGACAGATGCATCTTGGCTCACTGTTGGGATTTCTTGCAAACCAGGGCAAATCTCATTCAAGTTTAGATACTGTAGCAAAGACAAATTGGTGTAAAAACGTAAGTCTAAATGACACTATGCAACTTTGAATGACTTTTAAATGTACAAAAATGTTGAGAATCTAATTCTGGAAATAATCATGCTCTGAATTTTACCACTTCCTTTTCCGGTGTATGTGTCAATTTTCTATTTTCGATAATTATTAAGTTAAAAAGAACATATTTAATAAAAATGTTTTATTATTTTAATATTAATTTCTCTCATTATTTTAATTTAATTTAGGGCAGTTAATTGAAAATTAAAAAAGTAGCAAAAATGTTACTTTGTGTATACATTTACATAAAAATGGAACTAAAATAAATTGGTAAGGGCAAACCAGTATATTAATTTAATGCAATTTATCCCTTTGTTCTATCTATTTATTTATTTTGAGCTGTAACTGTAGGGCGAATTTATTCCTCTTGACTTCCTGTTATGTAACGCTCCTGTTTGCTACGGCTGCGTGGGCACAGATAACCACCCAACGCATACTGTACAGACAACCAGTGGACTCAGATTTTATATTCTGCCAGGTCATAAATAGGGCGCCCACAGTTAAACTGTGGCTTCAATACTTTTGCTGTAGGGAGGATAACACAGCATGTTGTTCTGGACACAGCTCAATGGCCGCAACTGTAGCAGTGCAAAAAGAGGGGGGAACCAAAGCAGGGCACCTTGGGAAATCTCGCTCTAACATGGTCTTTTGACCCTTTGTGTGAAAAAAAAAAATGGCTTGACATTATATTTATCAGGCAAGAATCAGTTCCACTCGTATAAATTCGAAGCTGTATGCAATCATAGTTATGTTGGGCCACGGCAAAGTTTTCCCCCACAACCAAAAATATAAACACCTTTTAAAATGCACATACAAAACATGTATGTTGTACGAATGGCTATTGAAAGAATGTATCTAAATAGTATTGATTTGGACCAACGTTTTCGTTTTGAAACTTCATTGAAATGCACAAGTTGATTTCTATGGCAGTAAAAAATGCGATAAAAGATGACTGTTCAAATTCAGCATTGAATCTTCAATCAACTCAAAGTGGGTTGTTGGGATTCACGTCGCTAATGAGTGAGCAATACTTCCGCCGCTTTTGCCAAGGAGAATGGTGCTTGGAAAGGTTTAAAAACATTCGGTTGTACGACGGTGATCAGTCTAGATCCAAGTTGCAGGGCTTCAGGTAATTGGTCCTGGCCACATTTAAGACCAATAGGCAGGAACACTTGGCACTCTGGCACAAACCTGTCCCATTGCTTAAATGACTAAAATACTTCCTTATCTCACAGAAACAAATGCCATGAATATTATAAGCACCTACTGTGGACATCAACTCACCAGCCCAGACTTTGAACTTTGGGCCACTATTGGCCAAGAAATGCTCCTTAGGGTAAGCTGCATGGTGGAGTGTTAAACGGATGTAGATACATTGACATTTAGTATTTGGTCATTTTCATGTTTTGCAGCTTGTAAGAGGTAGTATGAGTGGGTAGTAGCTCACAAGCAACTTATGCCCTCTCCAATCATATCCCGTAGACACACTAAAGGGCAGAGTTATTTGAAATTTTGCAGGTCTCCCTAATCAAACATACCTGATTGGAAGAAAGAGCACTTCCAAGACCTGAAATGGATGTCATACAGTACAAAGGAGACATTCAAAATGTGCAGTGTTGGCGCTCTAGGAAGGTGGTTGTGAACCTTCGGGTTATACAACACCAGTGGTGGGCAACGCAGGCATGTGGACGTAATGTAATTAGAATTTCTAACTCTCCGAAATATGCATTACTGTCAGGCAGATTTGATTTTGATTTTCACCAATGCCATCCATATTTGTGTGCAATATGAATTGGATCAGGGTTAGCCAACCCTATTCCTGGAGGGTTACTTTCCTGCATACTTTCCAACCCTAGTCCAGCACACCTGCCGGTTATTTTCAAGTAGTCCTGAGCACCATGATTGTGTTTGATTAGGGTTGGAGCTAACCTCTGAAGGATGGTAGTTCTCCAGAAGCAGGGTTGGCTACATTAAATGGTAAAAAGATTGCTGTTGGTCAACAGACTGCACTGCCGCACCTCAAACTAGACCAATGGGGCCACAACAGAAATTGTTTTTGAGGCAATATTGCAGAAGGTCACCTCAGCAGCAACACTTTCTATGCATACCCGAGTGTCCCATAGACTAAAACCTTCTCGACCTGAGACTTCATTGTGTGGTTTGGCAAAGGTGACTGACCTGCACACACAACCTGGCAAACAATGGCACAAATTAGGGAGTGAGAGCTGAATGGAATACAAATTACATTGTACCTTGATCCTTGAGAAACCTTAGAGAACAACCTTAGAAACGTGACCTCCCATTGAGTGCTGAAGGTTTAGTTTGTTTTTCGAGACCCAGAAACCTAGAAAATCTTGTGAAGTTCAATATTTGTGTAGCGATCCCGTGGGGAACACCAAGGGAAAATGCGCATGTACTCACTCAACTTCAAAGTGACCTTTGAAGCACTTCTTTCTTCCGTCCAAAATGCAGTGTAATCACAAATTTATGAAGTCATCGAACCTGAAATGTACAGAAAAAGTGGGAGTGACAAGATTGTATTTTCAAAAACGCAATATCAAAAGTGCTTTACTTTTCTTCCTGTCTTAGGGTTGAAAATAAACTTCTGGCTATAATAGTTTAGTTGACTGTCCCATGAGCTCTGGGATAGGTTGGATTTTTCTTACTCAGCTGAAGTTGTGCTTCTTGTTTGAAAACCAATAATCCAATTATTTTCTTTATTTCCCTCTTGAGTCCACATTGGACAGATACAATTCCTCTTGTGTCCACGTTGGAGGAATTAAACCAGAGTTCTCCAAGCAAACAGTTTCACAGCAGGGCCTTAAACTTTAAGTACCAGAATGGACCGTCCATCCAGGGTTTTGCTGTGGACAATCAGACACTTATTGCTTGCAATAAGATGACATAAGATCCCTATCATTCACTTAGAAGTCTCATGAAATGTGCTTACACCACTCTTGGGCTATAAATAAACCTTCACTCATCATAAATTAGCATTTCATCATTTTAATGAGCTCAAACAGACTAATACATTCATGAATTAATTTCTTCCACTCCCTGACCTGTCTGAACTCAGTGACACAAAGAGTTAGATGTGAAGACTGAAAAACTGTAAATATATTCTTAAGCTCAAGGGACTATAGACGTCTCCAGACCTAAAATACAATGTTTGACATTTGTAGATTTGGATTAAGACAGTATTTCCAACATATTCTCACTCCCAGCTCATCACATATTAACGCTTGGTCAGGACCCTTCTGCATCACTTTTAGACACACAGGGTACCCCTATAATGTCATTTTTCGACGTGCAGGGTCATTCATTGCTTTAAATAAGAAACCCTTGGCACCATTATGCCTACGCGAAAGGCACTGGGAATTTTATCATCATGATTAAGTTATATATTGGGTAATAATATTGCCATTATTGAATATATGTTGGGGTGAAATTATTTTTTTTATGTAAACAGTCACAACTGTTTTATTTCTATTGCACTATTTACACATTTATGAGCACACAAACCAACCCCTGCCCCTAAACCTACCATTTGTCAATAAAACACAAGATATAACAGGCAGATACAGCTACAGTCATAACTTATTAAAACATTACAAATATCCCAAGTCTTCCGAGGCAAAACGATTGATTTGTGAGAGTAATGACGTGATTGCGGGGGCGTCCTCTGTTTCATCCGGCGTCCCTCACATCCTGTTGCCTGCAGGTCTGTGCACATTCAAAAATGCCGCCAGAAGAAGCCTTACGTCAGCCTTGGTTGTGAAATGATATTGGCTCTTGTGTGTCTCGTGATGATTGCGTCATGCTACGGGAGTATCTTTTGGGATGAATGTGAGCACGTTAACGGAGCGGGATCATTTTCAGCGATTAAAACCTTATGTTTTGCTCTCTTCTTTGCATAAAGATATCGGGAATGGCTTTCAGAGAACCGTGGGAATCAACATGACTTGTTTCTAATGCTTTTATAGCATTCAGTCAGGTCAGTTTTTGCAATAAATACCTGTGACTGTATTTATATTTGCCTGTTATGTGTTTTATATTGTTCAGAAGTGGGTAGGTGCTTCAATGAAAAGTATGTTTATGATAAAAAATATTTTTTTTTTTTTTTTTTACAAATGCATGCAAAGCATTAAATTAAGACAAACAACTGAAAACAATTGAGAGCCAAAAAGTGACGCTAAAGGGATACCTTGAGCTTCAAAAAGCGATGAGTTGGGAGTGAGAAAGTGTTGGTATTTTGCACCTTGAATTAATATTTTTCCTTGTTGAGCTGCCCACATGGGAAGGTTTTAACAGTTCTTCATTCTGTGTCTTAACCTGACACACAGCCTACAGTCTACTGTGTTTTGCACATAACATTTAAACACATTTGTAAAAATCACACGCTCCAAACAGATTGCCTGACTGCTATGCAACTTCCGGGAGTCCAGGTGCACAGGTTTTTATTAGTCTGCTGGGAAACAAAATTGTGTCACAGTTACATTTTGCTTGGTAGGCATTAAAGTACTATTTACTGGAGGCATTAAAGTACTATTTACTGTAAAGTTGCTTTGAACTGATATGTAATGAAAAATGATATGCACTAAAATATGTTGCATTGAAATGATATGTCTAGACACAATGTCCTTGCAGTTTTCCATCCATTGAAGAAACTAAACTAAATGCATTTGGCGGTACTGTTGCCGTTTTTGTATTCCACTCAAACATTTTCACATTAACTAGTTGATGTCAAAAATGTTCATACAATAAATATAATATATGCATTCTAAATATTAATGGAAATTAAATTGTAATTGTTTATTTCATTATTTGTTTAGATTTTAGAAACTGGTAATGTAATAATTTTTATGATGGATTCCTAAATGTAAATATTTCTCAGTCCAGTTAGTCTGTTTTAAGGTAATTTTTTATATTGATTTGATTTGTCACACATTTTGCTGCTAAACATAATGTATGCAGTTTTATACTGCAATTTAGGTGTCACCAATCTGTGGTGATCACTTTTGCATATTCTTATGCTTTGTTTTACAGTTATTGAAAAATGTATAAATAAATTACAAAATCATTTGTAGTATGCACTCGGGCAGTGCTAGCTTGCATCAGCCTTTCTTTCCCCTTCTTCTGTATCTATTGATAAAAGTGCAAAATTGGGCGGAAAAATCTAATTTGTATTAAAGATTTTTCCTCCCAATAACACCGCATCAGCGCAACTTAAGCACAAAGTGCAAGATTTTCCCAAGACGGTGTGAAATATGTATCTCTCCCTTTCTTCCCGCCATACTCTTCCTCATTGGCGGGTGCCAACCGGACTTGTAATGGAATGCAAATAGGCTTTTCTATTCCCTCCGACACAAATAATGGTTCCCTCTTAAGAAGTGGGACTGTGAACGGGAGCGCCTGGCTTTGAAAAATGGCATTGTTATCATGAAAAGTAATTTCTAGGTGAGTAAATTGCTTTCCTTGTTCCACCACTTTTCAATTAGTCAGGGAGAGCTCGTGTGGCGGAGATGCAGGCGGTAATAAAGCAGCCCTTAATTCATGGTATTGTGATATCTGACACAAAAGAGAAACTGAGCCAATTAAAGCTGTGGCGAGGGACACGGATTATAATACATCCCAAAACCTCTGCAGTCTTTAGAGGCCATATAGTCGGCACTCACTCGCTTTTCTGCTTTTCTTGTAATCCCCGACTCATGGTTTTTGTATGTTATGAAGGAGAGATGATCATAATGACATCACCGGGATTGACGAAAGTAAAACCCACCACCCCCCCCACCACCCCCCCCCCCCCCCCCCCATTTTATAGGAAATACTCAGTCGGTGACTGACCGGAACCAATTAAGGTTTTTATGAGCCTCAGGGTGAATCTCATGAAGACATGTCCAGGTCACATTATACCGGACATGAAGAATATATATTCTATATGCTCCTTTTCTGTATATTTAAATTCTACATATATATATTATATTATAATATATACAATTTATATTATATTAAAGGGATAGCCATGGCAAAACTGAAAAACCTTTCATTATTTACGCACACTGATGTGTTTCAAACTGTATGTGATTTATTTACCGTGGGAACATTAAAAGAGAGCTTGAAGAATATTTTTGCAAATCCTTTATAGGGACCACGTCTCTGTCAACTCTAACAAGTACCACTGTTATTCATGAAAATGAGTTGGGCATCAACCTGGATGTGACACTTACGCAAAAAATGCTTTCTACTAGATTTTTGTATTGTTTAGCCAACATATCTAAAAAATTCTTAAAAACAAGAAGGAGGTTTACAGACAAAGTTAAAAATTGATTGTCTTTTTTTTTCAGATATTTGCTGGAAAACAAGACACCAAGAAGAAAAAAATTCTAAGAAAAGCATTTTTTGCAGTGTTCAATGCACTGTAAGGGAAACAGGTCAATTTAGCTCAAAGGGAATCATTTAAGATTTTAAAGGGAACCCCACCATTAATATGCAAGGGAATTAGGACAGAATCACAGTTTTACGGCTGATCACTGAGACGCCCAGCGATTCAGTGAACGAGCCGTATAACAAATTCTGCAATATTTATATCCAAAATATAGTGAAAAAACTATTAATTAACACAGTAACAAGACGGCAGTTTAAGACACTTAACTTGTGAGCACAAAAAACCGAATACTTCTCTTTCAATATTATAAATAAGGCTTATTGGATTAAATTCTAAGACATTAACACTAATTGTCTAACACACGGCATTTCCACACAAGTTGCAGGACAGGAGGAAAGTGAGGAAAATTAATTAGTTTAGAAGAAATGGGAAAATGTTGACATCCCAATTTTTTAAAGCAATATGTGCCATTGTATAGATCTGAACAACCATCATTCACTTAGTTAACCCTCGCATTGAGTTCCTGAATTAGGTTAAAATTTATATTAAATGATCTGGAGGTACTTGCTTTCCTGTGGGTTTCCTTCCTTGTCTGGTTGCCGGAAGGGGTTTCCCGCGGTCGCTGATTGGATGGAAGTTCAGTCTTGGGAAGCAGTGGTTGGGCGTTGGCTGACAACGCGGAGCTGTGGTCTGAAGTTAACGTTTAGACGGCACTCTTTCGGAGACAAGGCATTGGACAAAACTTAACTTGGAACACACGAAACTCTCAACGAAAAATAAAACAAACTAAAGAAATAGAAATATAAGTAAAGTTTGAAGAGACCAGGTGGCGTTTCTCCTCATGGTTTCGGAGGAGCCGGTAAGCCAGAGCACGCTCAAAACTAACGAAGCATGATTATTTAAAAGAAGAAAAACAACAAGGCTGATAAGGCAAAGACAAGAAGGACCGAGCGCGAGCGAGGGGAGGACCAAAGAGAGAGAGACAACAAGCCAAAATTGAGGTGTTTCTGTATTTTAAAAACCGGCGTGTACAACACCCCAAATGGGCTTGACCCAATTAGATTGGTCATCGTGCTCGGGGGTTTTGTATATTACCTCTCCCCATTCAAAATCACGTTATTATTATTCACATGATCCGCGTTTTCCGCTTCTGGGCCAGCGTCTCCATTTGGACATGTTCTTTAATTAAGAATATGATCATTTGACAACGAAGTGTGAGTGATTTAGAAATAATAAAGTTTCAAGGATGAAGATTCAAAAACCCCATACTAAACATTGAATAGCAGTTCCTTAACACTATCAATCGTTATTCCCCATAACCTCACAATAAATGATTAAGACCTGATAGTATGATGTGTGGGTTACATACATGATATGGGGTTATATATGTAGCAATGATTAGTTGCTTGAGTCCTTTAATGTCATTTAGGTGCATGGAAAGGCAGATTCCGTGCCATTCTGTGAATGTAAGGCTACGTTCTGTTGAAGACCAGCAGAGCGTTCAAATGTCTAAGGAATTTTAGTCTGTTCTTTGTCGTGAGGTGGGGGAAAAAGTCAATCTGAAGAGCTTGTGATCACTATCACATGTTTCCATGTGATGGTCACGCTGTGCATCTTTTTTGACCATTATTCTTGATAACTTGCCAATTTCTCCTTGGAATTGTCAATATGTGTTCTTTTGTTTTAATGTTGAAAACTGTTCTGTGACAGAGTGGTTTAAGCTTGCTTCAGACTGGCTAAGGTCTGATTTATGACATCCTGTTGATGGGCCTCTTGTGGAATTTTGACCCTACTAATGTTTCAAACATGTTTTGACAAAACGTAGATTGGTTGATTGATATCCTCCAGCACACACAAAAAAAAGCACATAAAAAGTTTATTTATATAATTGAATTAATTTTTTTTTATTGTAATTTATTTTGGACATTTCTAATTATTACAAGTATAATTGAATATAAAAGTTCAAATTAGTTACAAATTATATATTACTGGTTGTAATTATATTCTCTGGATATTTTTAAATGTTTGTATCTAAAATCATTAATTCATGTAATTTATTATGTGTTGTGGTGTATGATATTATATTAATTGTCGTGGGGGAATGCGAACACGACTCAGTTACTGGGCGGAAGGAGACGCCGGAGGGGATATTTGCCACCACCACGATCACACGTGCACTGATGAATGGTGCTCGGTTGGCCCGTGCACAACGGGTGATGCTCGTGGGTGAAGGCGTTGGTTTGCAGAATCCCTCTCCCTGGGTGACCGCAGCGGTCTGTTGACTAAGGAGAACAATCGTGAATTGGCCGCCTGGAAGATCTGGGGTGCCTCTACAGCTGGCGTCTCTTCTCCTCGGCTTTTTAAGGGCCAGCGGGGAACGGCTCAGGTGCGCCACTCATCACGCACAGTTGTTGTGCGTCGGTGATCAGTGGAGCCGCGGCGCTTCCAGGGCGATGCTAATCTGGCCTCGGGATACTCGCCACATTCCCCCCCCCTAGGCGTCGCCCTGGTCCTGTGGGGAAAACACACAACTCGTTGTGGGGGTATTACAGGGGGGGGGGATTTCTGGTTACCTGCCAGCCCTGCCCAACCGGACCAGCCCCGGGACGGGAGAGGCCGTCCGCATTCCCGTGATCGGCCCCGGCCCGATGTTGTACTTGAAAGCAGAAGTCCTGGAGTGCGAGGAACCACCACGTCACCCGGGCATTCATGTCCTTCGCCCTGGATATCCACTGTAGTGGCGCATGGTCGGTGACAAGGGTGAACCAGCGGCCCCAGAGGTTGCATTTCAACTCCAGGACTGCCCACTTTATGGCCAGAGCCTCTTTCTCCAGGGTGGCGTACCTGATCTCCGCGGGGGAGAGTTTCCGGCTGATGTAGACTACTGGGTGTTGCTCTCCATCCCGGAGCTGGGAGAGGACTACCCCTAAACCGGTGCCGGAGGCGTCCATATATAGGGTGAAGGGCAGCCGAAGTCTGGGGCATGCAGGACCGGGGAGGACGGCAGGGCCGTCTTGAGGGCCTGGAAGGTGGCTTCGGTCTCGGGAGTCCAGTCTATTCTCTCCGGCTGCCCCTTCCTGGTAAGGTCTGAAAGTGAGCAGGCTATAGAGGAGAAGTTAGGAATGAAACATCTGTAGTAGCCCGCCAACCCCAAAAAGGCCCATACCTGCGTCTTATTGGCGGGGCGTGGGAACTTATTTACCGCCTCGACCTTCTTGTCCTGGGGCATGATGAGCCCTCTTCCAATTCTGTACCCCAGGTATTTCGCTTCGGTGAGGCCGAGGTGGCACTTCTTGGGGTTGGCCGTCAGGCCAGCCTGCCGGAGCTCCATCAACACCCTCCATAGACGCTCCAGGTGAGTCTCCCAACCCTCAGAGTGGATAACAACATCATCCAGGCAGGCCGCGGCGTAGGCTTGGTGGGGCCGAAGCAAGATGTCCATCAACCGCTGGAAAGTGGCTGGTGCCTTGGTTACGTCCAAGGGTAGCACCCGGTAATGCCAGTGACCATTGGGAGGTCTAAAGGGCTGTTCTTCTCCCGGGACAGGGGACAGGGGCAACCTGCCAGTGCATTTGGTGGGGGTTCACAAGGGGCTGAGCTGATGTCGAGCCTTGCCAGCGGCCAGGAGACTCAAATCACCACGCGGCATGGGAGTAGCCGTCAAAGGCCCGAGGGGACTTGGTTGACCTCCGGAAAAGTCGTAAAGACCCCGGAGGGTGTTGTCCAGGCTCTTTGGTGGAACATCCCACGATGGGGTGGCCAACGGGGCTACGGGCGGGCTCGATGATTCCGAAGCTGGGAGCATCTGCGTTACTCCTCACGCTATAGCCGGCGGCGAGCTTGGTATCCGGTAGGGCCGCTGCCGGGACTACGGACTCCGGGTGGTGTTGCGGACCTCATTGCTCTATGACGGTTTAGTTATGGCCGGGGTTCTCACTGAAAATCACATCCGGAACTGGACTGACCAGGGGCATTCGAGCTCCGTCTTCTGTTGTCGCCGACAGCCTGCGGTTCCAGGTCCATTACTGGGGGCACGGTATGGGCTAGCGAGGCCAGTGCTCGGGCCGGGGAACCCACTTTTTGATCAAGTTGACGTGGTAGATTTGCTCCGTTCGTCGGCGGCCAGGTTGCCGCACATGGTACGTCACCGGTCCCATCCGTTCCACTATGGTGTAGGGACCCTGCCAGGTCGCCAGAAACTTGCACGCAACTGTCGGGACCAGGACCACCACTCGATCGCCCGGCTGGAACTCCCGGGCCTGGGTGGGCCGGTCGTACAGCCGTTGCTGGGCGGTCACCAGATGTTCCTTCAACAGCGGCATGACCCGGTTCTATCCTCTCCCGCATCTCTCGCACATGCTCGACGAGGCTACGAAGTGGGGCGGGCTGGTTCTCCCAGGCTTCCAGAGCCACGTCTAGAAGGCCCCTGGGCTGTCTCCCAAACAGCAGCTCGAAGGGGGTGAAGCCTGTGGAGGCCTGCGGTACCTCTCGGACGCCAAAGAGCACGTACGGGATCATGAGGTCCCCAGTCACGCCCATCTTCGGCCACCACCTGCTTCAGCATCCGTTTGAGCGTCTGGTTGAATCGCTCCACCAGGCCATCCGTCTGCGGGTGGTAGACCGACGTCCTCAGTTGTTTGACCTTGAGGAGGTGACAGAGGTCCGCCATGACCCAGGACATGAAGGGGGTATCCTGGTTAGTCAGGATTTCCTTTGGGATCCCGACTCGGCTGGCCAGCAGTAATAGTTCTCGGGCAATGTTCTTGGCTTTGGCCGCTCGAAGTGGGATGGCTTCCGGGTACCGGGTGGCATAGTCCATGATGACCAGGATGTGCTCGTGTCCCCGGGCAGACTTCGGCAGCGGTTCCACCAGATCCATCCCGATCCGCTCGAAGTGTACATCAATGACGGGTAGTGAAATGAGCGGGCTGGGGGGAGGACGGCACAGAGACGTCTGCTGGCAGGTGGGACAGCTACGGCAGAACCGCTTCACCTCGGCCTCTAGTCCGGGCCAGTGAAAACGGTCCCGGATGCGCTGGACAGTATTGTCGGCTCCTAGGTGTCCCGCCATCGGGTGGCTGTGTGCCAGCTCCATGACAGTCCAGTATTGGTGGTAGGGACAATACAGGCGAGGGAATTTGTCCTCGCCCCGCCTGTGGGCGACCACAGTACAGCAGACCAGTACGTATCACAAAGTGAGGGAGGGGGTGAGGCCCGGGAGCCTGTCTACCTCATCGATGCGGCGCACTTGGTCCCAGCAGTTCCGTAGGCAGTCGTCCTCGCGTTGTTCCCTTCCGAACGAGCCCTCGGTCGTGACCTGGGAAAACACATCGAGATAGACAGACGGCAGGTTAGGAGGCTGACACTCACCCTCCCTCTCGCTGTTCTGTCGCTATGTAGACCGCTGGGGCTGGAGGTCCCGGACGGGGTCCCGTTGGCCGGTAGGGTGGGTACGGAGTGCGTCCTGGATCGAGGAGGAGCTTATGGAAACCCGGCCAGTCCCGTCCAGGGAGCAGAGGTACAGGAGATCCGCACACAAATGCCCCCCTCGATGGACAGGTCCCGGGGCTCCGCCGAGATCCGCCACCGTCCGGGCCGATACCCACGGGGTGTCTACGTGGCACAACGTCATTGGCAAATGGGGGGTTCGGCCGGGCCGGGGTCTTACCAGGGACGGTGGACACGAGTGTGTGACTGAACTGCAGGAGCCAAGAAAGGGCCTGGACGGGTTACCATCAGTTGTACCCTCATTGATGGGGCGGGGGATGTTCCGGCCTGTGCCGGACACACCACGCCATCCTGACGGGCGTCAGAGCTGGGGGTTCCTGTGGGATTTGCTCATCTGCCCCGTCGGGGACCACCGGTCTGCTGCCTAGTCGCGGTGCACCTTAGAGCGGACGCCGCTCCATCACACTGCGGGGCGCCAGGCCCACTCTCTCCCCTGCCTCACGGGCGTTCGTCGCCTCCGCCAGCTCGACCGCTTCTACCAGACTGTGGACGTCCTGGGGGTTTCGCATACTGACCGGGCACCAAGGGGGGTGCCTCAGAGGGGGCGGGGGCAGGGCCCGGGGGCACGGCAGGGCCCGTAGCAGTCGGTCAATGAGTACTTTCTCAGCCACCTGGTCTGGGGTCGGGGACCCCGCGAGAAGCCACAGGTGAGCCAATCGGGGCAGTTGCGCAGCTTGCGCTCTCACTGGCCGCCGTTCATCATAGGTCCATTGATACAAGTGTTGCGCCGCCCCCATGGGCGATAGGGCCCACCCGGGCTAGATTTGGCTTTGAGCTCGTCATTGTTTATGTTTTCATTCGGGCGGCCCTCAGGGGATCCCATAGAGGGCCCGCTGCGCTTACTACGGTGAGGGAAGGGGGCGATGATGATGATGCGGCCCCACTTCCTGACCCCCCCTCCCGGGCCCGATGACCTCAAGGGTGGAGGTATGCCTTGATGTCGCGTTCTCGGTCAACCGACGCGAGGTATTGGTGCGATGGGACCCGGCGCTTTCCGGGAGGGGCAGGGCGCCCCGCCCCACTGGCTGAAGCTGTTCCACGAACCCGGTCAGTATTTCTCCTGCCGGCGGCCAGTCGCTCTGTACTCCCCTCAAAGGCCCATCCTTTTCTCCCCTCGCCTCGACCCTGTAAACTGGCTGCTGTGGGCCGAGAAGCTCCGTTAGGGACGGATGACTCCTGCCAGGCTGTCGGGGGAGAGGAGCGGTTTCTCTAGAAAGAAGCACAGATTATCGTTTACGGCACCTGGCGGTTACCGGTCATGGGTCTCACTTCACCTGTTATGCCGGCATTCTCCACCTATGTCGCGGGGTGAATGAGATTGGGTGAATGAGAAGACAGACTCTGTACTGGTCGAAAGAGCCCCGGAGGGTTATTTATTTGCCCACACACTGATCACACATGCCCTTGATGACTGGTGCTCGTTGCCCGTCTCACACTGGTGCTCGTGGGGTGAAGTGCCGTGGTGCAGATCCCTCTCCCTGGGTGCCCTCAGAGTCTGTGAAACAAGGAGAACAATCGTTAATGCCGCCTAAAGCTCTGGGGTGCTCTCCCGCTAGTGTCTCTTCTCCTGGCTTTTAAGGCAAGCGGGAACGAGCTCCAGGTGCGCCACTCACACAGGTGTTGTGCGTCGGTGATCAGTGCGGCAGCGGCGTTTCCAGGGCGACGCTAATCTAGACTCGGGATACTCGCCACAATATATTATATAGAATTTATATATATATATATATAGATATATATATATTATATATATAGGGATTCTATTATTATAATTGCTAATTATATTGTAAATTTTAATTTAATAAAAAGTAATAATTAAAATGAAATTGATAGTATATTTGTAAAATGTTTCTTTATGTTTTTAAAGTTAAATTTAATTTTTTAAATACTGTACATACTATACCTACGTAAAATTCAATTGTGAAAATGTATTTTTTTCTTTTCAAATGATAAAAACCCTAATATATTATGTTAAAAATTGATTTAAAAATAACCTAATGCATTTTAATGAGCTTTATAAAGTTATATTGTGACATCACCACAAATGAAATCATGTCTAGCACTATTTAATCTTTTCTTCCTACAAAAAGTTTCCTACTCTTTCCCTCCCTCTCTTCTCACTTTCAGCATGTGAATACATATTGCATAATATTCAGTGATGGTGTGTCAGGATGATGCTAACAGTATATCATTGAGGTGTAACTTCCTGCCCCAATCCGCTAATGAGCAGCAAGCCTCGCCAAGATCGTGCTCCGTCAGGTGCGGTGACAAGTAATATTAGCTTTCTTGCCTTTAATTAAATCTAAAGTGGTCCCGCAGTCTACTGCGTAATTGGACGCTTGGGTTGCGAGTTATCGGCCCCAAAGTTCATCACAACAAATACGACTGGATGGGCAAGTTTAATACCCTCTGCTGTGCGGCTGCTTCCTGCGTGAACAAGTTTTCACAATTAATTTCCTACAGGTGATGGGTGACAAAAACACTGAGACCCAACGTTCGTGTGTTCTTGGCCAAAATAAGTTTCAAATGTGGGCAGTTTTGTGGTTGGACTACAAAAAACTACAGTCATAACATCCGAAACATGCCATCTCCGTTCACTTTTCCATTAATCTGATGAAGATGGATGGGCGCCTTCATCTTCAAAGCATCTCTCTTGTATTGCTTTTTAGGGGCACATCTTTATCTGCAAGGCTAATGTTTTCTTGAAGTTCGTGGATCCTCCTGAGGTACAGACAGCAGAGGAGAGATGACTCGATGTGTTGAATATCTGATGCCTTCCTCTTTCCCCGCTGTGGCCATTACTCACCTCCTTGGAGATGATTGCTGAAGCCACAACAGATGCAAAAGAGACTGACACCGAGACACTGTGTGAGTTACATCTCAAAAATACACATTATGAATGATTACGTTCACAGGATGGATCTTAGCGCTCGCTCTTCGCCTCTGTTTTGTTCCTTCCTCTGTGCCTTTTGAGTCTTGTGCGTGTCTGTAAATGTAGAAAAGAAATCATTCAAGCAAGGACAGAAGCAAACTATGAAAAGTAAAGTAAGAAAGGATATTACTAGAGCTTTAAAGTCAGCTTGAAATTGGCCCAATTTACTTTCTCAACACCTGTTCTTGGTCTTATTGTGAATGAAGCACATTATTCCAAAGAAATAAATATTTAATCTTTATATAATCTTTCATCAAAATGGAATAACTTGCCTTGCCTCCAAATCATATATCCATTTATGCTGACATAATCAATCCCTCTTATTTTTTAGCCCCTCCCCTCCAAACACTTGTCATATAGAGATACTTTTTACCATCTAAACAATTCTCATCAAATAAAAGAAAGTCCTGTTTATTCTGGAAAAATGCCACATTTATAAGGCAAAATGGAGTTTGAACATAATTTTGGTTTGACTAAGTAAATATACGTAGACTGTGTATATTGTGTATAGACTGTGGCTTTTTTATTGTTTTTCTGTGGATTTTTGGTTGTTTAAGTTGACGAAACAAAAAACAAGAAAATACTTTTTGGGGTCAATGTAATAATGTATTACAATATAACAATGTAATAACACTTTTTCATTGCTTATACAATTAATTTGCATGCAAATTGTTCATGAAACGGTTTGTGTGTAAATTATCCCTTTGAATTGAATGCAACAATTTATGTTAAGAATAGTTTTACGTACAATTAATTTACACAGAATAATTGAATATATAACAACAAATCTGAATAAACTCCATATTAACTAAAAGACTTATATGTATTTAGAAACACTATGATTAATTTTAGTAAAATTATAACAAGACAAATACAACTACAGTCTGTTCAATGTCGTTCGGTCAGACATTCAGCCAGAAAAACACTAAAAATAAGCTGATGAAACATTGAAAGTACATTAAAAATTAATGAATACATTATAAACATTTCTAAGACAATTCTGGAAAATTGAAATAAAAAATATTAGTGTCATTTTAGAAAAGGGCACTATGCTATATTTTTGTATGTTTATGTCACGAATCCGGTCTATGCACTTTCAATTCACTCACCACCAGAGGTCACCCTTCCATTACATTGACCTCTTGCCCGACTAACGGTTGCATGTCATCCCGACTACATATCCCATCATCCAGTGCACTGATTGCACACAGCACTGATTGCACGCAGCTGTAACCAATCACACATTCACTATATAACACTCACTCAAACAACCATTTACTGCCGAGTATTGTATGCGCATATCGCTAGTTGAGATAGCTACGTACGGATCTGCTTATGTCTTAGTCGGCACTTAGTCTAGTCCAAAAAAAAAAAAAAAAAAAAAAAAAAACAAAAAAAAAAAAAAAAAAAAAAAAAAAAAAAGGAAAAAGAAAAAAAAAAAAAAAAAAAAAAAAAAAAAACAAAAAAAAAAAAAAAAAAAAAAAACCTAGCATCTTTCCTTGTCTGTTTTTCTCGGTCTGTATCTTTTGTCTTACCTGGTTTATCTTCTAGTCTCGCCCTGGTAATTCTGGTCGCGTATTTTTGACCCACGCTAGCCCTAGATTAAGCTTTGTGTCCTGCCCTCTATTCCGGGCGCACTGTCTGCCCCTTGCCGGCTTTAACCATAGTCTGTTTAATAAGCTTGCACATGGATCCGCACGCTCACTTCCCATCACCCCGTACAAGTTATTTTCTAGTTTTACTTTTTAAGAAATCGGATATTTGTCCCCCTAGAGGGGTGGCTAGACTGCTAAAAAGAACATTTTTTTGTGTATTTTGTGTAATGAAATGTGTTGATGCGGTTTAAGGTTAAAAAACACATTATTTTTTTCCATACTGTCATTATTTTGTTTCTCCTCTATGCCCCGCCTTTCTGAAACACAATTTTTACAAAGCTCATCGGTCTGAAAGTGAGGTGTACGCTGATTGGCCAGCTATTCAGTGTTTTGTGATTGGCCGAATACCTCAAGCGTGCGATGGTAATGTTACGCCCCTTACCATATTGTGCTGCTGCGGCAACCACGTGATGACCCCGGGCAGGACTCTGCTTCGTCCACGGTGAAAGCCGATCCGGTGATCCACAGCGCTAAGTTGAAGTATTTCCTCAGCGACCAGCACGGATCAGCTCCATGCATGACGAAGCGATATCGTCCTCTTTTGGAAGGCCAAACAAAGTAGTTTCGCTTTCACAACGAAGCACACAACGTCTTCACGAAATGGCGGCGGCGGCAACAATACTACAGCGAGAATAAAAGTTACGCCTTCTTTCTTTGCGTGAACATTTGGACGCCGTTGAGCAATCGTTCCCAATATGCCCGGGTGGGGCGTGTTAGAACAAGCCGTTTTAGGTAGGTGTGGCTGACTCTTAACTTTTATAAAGACTATATCTTTGGATTTGAGACTTTAGTCTTTACAGATCTTCTTTATGCACCAAGAGCTTGTAACATTCCAAAGAGAAAAGAAAAATTGAAATCGCATCATATGACCCCTTTAAACTGAGCAGTTACTGTATATCCCCTCCTTGAAGTCATTAAAGCTGTAAATCCTTTTTTGTCCCCATCATTCATTGACCATGCTCCTCATTATGTGCTAATATGAAGTGTCACTCACCATAAGGTGGGACAGGAGAGACGTATCCCTTCCTTTCCCCGCTGCTCTTAGCTGTAATTTAACTTCCTGTTGCTAAATCCCTCTATATTAGCCGGCGAGCCATACAAAAAGAAAAGGACACATAACTGCAGCGATTCATAGCGTCTGAGGTAAACAGAAACCTGAGGGTATCTCACAAATGCAAACAGAAGCTCTGGCAGCTTTCTGGTAATCCTCAACTGTCATCGCTATGGGCCTGGCGACCTGTGAGCCAATGAGAGTGAAGCACGGAATGAGTGAACCAACGACAGCAACGTAGCTCATCAGCTCAACCAATAACAAAGAAGCATTCTTTAGTCTCTTTTTGCAAAAACATACCTTTACATCAGATGATTCCTCTCTTGCGCTTGAAAAATAAGAGGAGAGGTTATAATTTTTTATCATAATGGCCAGGCCTAAAATTATTTTAAACCCCAGCCGTATCTCACTCTCTCATACTGCTCATGGAAGCTTCACATGGTGATAAGAATCCATAATTAGATGAGCAGCAACAATATATCATGCTTATGGGAGTTTCCCTGCTAAATTGGGTCATACCATAGCCTTAAATTCTGTTAATGTGAATTAGAGATTTGTCGAATGAATTATGGAACTATAATTTGTGTTCTTGTTGAAAAGAAGAGTCAACAGATTGTTTCAGGCTTTCTGTATTATAATTAAAACAGCTGTTAATGACTTGGAGTGTTTCTTAAAATGCTTAAAATGCTTTTCTGTGCCTCACCAAATGCAATCACAAAAATGTATTTGTTTCGAAACACTGTTACAACTCAGCTTATTAAAAAAAAACAAAGTAATTAAGAACTTAAACATGATTCGTTTTTACATTACGCAATAATAAATTCATCATCTTTTGCCTTTTTTTTACATTTTAATTATATGCTATTTACTCTTTTTATGTATTTATCTTTAAACTGTCATACAGCCAACTCATAAACATATTTCTAGTATGTTTTATTTGTTAGCATTTCTGCTACTTGGCTAATAAAGCAACTTGCTGTTCAGTTCACCGCAGTCAAAACCTTGGTTTTTGGGTAACTGTGATGTTTGAAAGATGCAGTTCTTGGATTCATAAATCAGTTACTGATTCAGTCAGATTTGTCAACAAATCGTTCAGACCAGATAAATTGAAAGGATTTGACTCCCCAAAAATGATTTGTTTGTAACTCTTGACATTACTACAAAAATGTTGGACTAATAAACAACAGTTGGAAGGCTATATTGGATAGGTAGCTAAGTGATCAAATCAGTTTTTCAGTTTTGGGTCTGTTCCTCATTTCCCCACATTACTTCCTGTCAGTTTTCCTGTCAGCAAATAGTACATTAGTAGGGTGTCCATACGTGCCATTTTCCCAGGATGCGTCCTGGCCAGGATTTCTATACTGCCTAAAATATCTAGGTTTTGGCTTTGTTTGCGTGTGCAGACCGATCGGTGTATGACATCAAAGGCAATATAGAAAAGGCAAAATGACAATCCTATAATATATAGGCAATATAGAAATCCTGGCCAGGATGCGTCCTGGGAAAATGGCACGTATGGTCACCCTAACATTAGCAACAAACAGCCCAGAGACTCAACTACGTCCAGCAGTCTTTGCATATTAAGCTGGAATAGGAGAAAGTAGTTTAAAATCAAGACACACATCACCTATCTTATACAGCTTAAATTTTACTGTTTGTATGTGCTGCCAAAATTGTTGCAACCAACCACGTACAGCGTACTGCTCCTGCATTAGCAAGTTAGCTTGTTTCCTTTGATCATTCATTATGTTGGCTTTCTCATGCTCGGAGGAACACTGATAGCCTGATCAGGGGCTGTGTTTTCTCTCTATTTATAAAAACAAAAATGGCAAAGAGGTTGTGAGAGACTCAGGTGGATCTTTCCCAGCAGCCCTTTGAGATAATGAGCAGAAAATGGCAACATGCGCTCACACACACACACACACACATACACACATAAATGAACAAATAGCCAAGAACACACTTAAACTACAACAACAACAACAGA
The DNA here is from genome assembly GCA_018155175.1 of Sinocyclocheilus anophthalmus. Classification (NCBI taxonomy): domain Eukaryota; kingdom Metazoa; phylum Chordata; class Actinopteri; order Cypriniformes; family Cyprinidae; genus Sinocyclocheilus; species Sinocyclocheilus anophthalmus. The sequence goes on along the minus strand of JADLZN010007863.1, from coordinate 95,839 downwards.
TCTAAATGAGTCGACTGGGACTACCTGTCCGTTTGATTACACACAAATGCAAGCAAAGGCAAAAACAAGTCCCAGCCGACACAATGAATTTAATCTCAAAGATCTAGCCACTTTAGCCTTCCAAGCTAATGTTAGCAGCCAAGCCTGGAAGTGTATTGATTAGCATTGCTGGCTCCAAGCAGGATTATTTTTATCATGCATCCTGTTTCAAGGGCTCAGGTGCATTAGCACTCAAATGCCACATGCACATATTTGCTATGTGAAAAATCAATATGATATACGAAAGGTACAAAATCCCCTATATGACTACAACTTTCTTTTACCTCCTGATATTTTATACCTCAGTTTATATGTGATGTTGCTAGCCAGACAACTTATAACATTACTAATACACAACAAAATATACATTTGTTACAGTTAGATATGATATTATAGTCATAAGTCATGACAAATTGTCTCCAAAATCTTATATTTTCACTTGTTCTTCTGATGTTTCTAGATATACTATCAGGACCTACCTTCCATTATTAAAATTGTAGCAAAAGTAGTAACCATTTTTTTTGGCATATTGATTACCATTTGTATAACCACAGTTTTACTACAAATACTAGGGTTAAACTATGATTAGTATAGAAAAATGTTGTTTTTACCATGTTTTAACTATAGTAACCATGTTTTTTTTTGGGGGGGTTTATTTGTAGTAAAACCATATTTAATTTTTGTAAGGGTTACATTTTCAAAATATTCAAAACATTTTTTTTAAGACAAAACAGGCTTGCCAAATCATAATAGTGAAAAATCATAAATCATGGTTGCCTGTATTTACTATAAAACAATGGGAAAAAAAACATAAATAACTGACAATGTTGACAAGAAGTTATATTATACATTTTCATACCTTTCTATTTCATATCTATCTATCTATCTATCTATCTATCTATCTATCTATCTATCTATCTATCTATCTTATTTTTAATTCATTTGATGATTAATTAAATATAATTTTAATCAGCTGACTGCCCTAATATCAGTTTATACTGAATTATAGTTTAGGGGATAATTTAATTCTTTATTTTAATTATGTCATGATTTTAATGAAATAAAGAGAAAATAAAATTAAATGGTACATTTTGTCACAAAATCATTCTAGAGATTATCTCGGATTAATTTCAAACTGAAAATGCCAGCTTTTAAAATATGAAAGGCAGGCTAAACACATATCTGATTCATGAGAAACAGTGTATGTATGCCATTTGGATATATCTATCACTCTATATGTAATGAAAAATGACAGTGTATCATGATTACGCATATTTTTTGCCTTTAACTGATATGATGATTTGTGAAATCTGCTCTCCAGCTGAGGCTTGTGGGATGCGGTGTGTTTAAATGCGTTGTCCCCTGGAGAGGCTCGCCGGCCTGCGGCAGACCCCACTGAAGTAAAGAAGACTCATTCTGTTCCCCTATAGGGAGATTGGAATGGGTAGTCATGCATTTAAAGCTGCGGAGACAGCTAGGGAAAACGGCAAGTTATCTCATTGAGAAAACAGAGCACAACTGAAAAAATGCTCCAGAGGAAATGGAAAGAGAGAGAGGAAGAAGAAGAGAGAGGTTGTGCTGTAATAGTGACCTTGAAGGTGTCATTTGATAAACTGCAGTGTGGAGTACGCTTGCTCAACAACATATGCACACACACTCTGATACCCAAGCACTCAAATAAATATATTTACGGGCCTTTACAGTATTTTTTTGTGTGTCCAAGTCAAATCAGATTAGTCGTTTGTTACCTGTATGCAAAATACTTTGGTAACACTTTACTTGAAGGGGTGTGCATAAGACTGTCATGACACCTTCATAATCATGACATGACACATGTCATGAATATGAAGTTTTTTTTTATGCATGTTTATGACAACTGTCATTGTGTCATTAGCTCAGTTATGTCATTTTTAATGGAAATATTACATTATTTGACCTAACCCTAACCTACCCCTAACCCCAACCCTACCCCTACCCATAGCCCAATACAAAGACATCTCAAACAATGTCATTTTTGCATTAAAAATGACATAACTGAGTGATTGACACTTAATGACATTTGTCATAAACATGCATAAAAAACCTTCATATTTGATTATGTAGGTGTCATGTCATGATTGTGTTGGTGTCGTGTCATGATTATGAAGGTGTCATGTCAGTCTTATGCACACCCCTTCAAGTAAAGTGTAACCAATACTTTTTACAAATAGGCTACTGCCAGCGAACTGTGGATGGTCACTTTAAATGTCAACCAGACAGTTTAGTGGGCAGTTCTTGGTCAGAATTAGGTGTAATATGGACCAGAATTTATGCAAAAGTAAAAAGAGAATCAAGTCGTCATCAAGTTTTCTATTTGGAAGCAAAGAAATCCAAAAAGATGAAACCTTCTGAGTCTTATTCACCTCTTACCTCAAGTCGAGTATTCATCACAGGAGACAATCCCCTTTGCACGCAGGGCTGATGTTTAGATGGTTAATTGTTCTACGTAGGTTGAATTTTCCTTGATTTGTCTCCATTGTCTGCGGCAGAACGACTGATTGTTCACCAAGACAGTACTTTAGCGAAAAAGTTTAACTGCAATTAATGTTTCCCCCCGTAGAGGAATCCGTTCCTCTGTGGTACGATGAAGACGAATCGCTCCGCCTCTGCTCTGAGCGTGGCAGGCTGTTTTCTTCATCAAGTTGAAGAATGAGGGATGGGACCTACTTTAAATTTCAAAAGAACAACAAAGGTATTCATTAAAACCCCAGGCTCATTTATCTATATTGTCTTTCTTTTGTTCATTACTTTCCTTTACTTTAAAGCAGCTTTAACTTAATGTAGCTGTGCTTCGAGTATTATATCTTTGAGTATTATGAGTCTTAACTTTTAAAAAGAAGCCCTTGAAAAAGAATTGGGTTGGTAAAACTATAAAAAAGTACTTTGTCAGAATAGATATTTAGACCAATGTAGACTTGTTTTTAGGAATCAGATGGTGGATCTTCAATGCCAGATCAAAAACGTAGTATGTTATCATGATTCTTGTTTTAGTTAGTAAGAGAAGTAGTAGTGCTATGCTAAGTCAGCAGGCTAAGCTGTTTGCTAAACGAAGGCTAACTGAAAGCACAGGCAAATGTTTAATTTGACCATGTTTAGCTTCAGTGATATAGTATGTGACATGTCAAACAATCATAACACCACACCCCCGTTTTATAGCATCAAATAACTATACTAAAAGCTAATTTATTAGAAAAACACTTGAACACACATCAGCGTGATAAGAACTACCTAAAATGATGGAGACCATCTTTTGGAAAAATATATTTGAAGTGTAATTGGTTTTTAGTTTGGCTCACGTCCCATTAGTTTACATGCAGAGGGTGGGGTTTATGACCAACACTGCAGCCAGCCACCAAATGGCAATCTAAATGTTTTGCCTTCACTTTTCAGGACGTGTGCGGCACACTTGTTTCAGCAGCTAAAATGCTACCAGGACCATGCTAACCAGCCAAACATTGACCTCCTCATAGTTGTTAATGCTCACACAGGAATGAAAACACCATACTTTTGTCCACTGCTAAGCACACACTCGTTCTCTGTGACATTCAGAAGAGTACTGAGGATGGTGTCGTGTCTGGCAGTAGGGTCCTAGCATCCGTCTTCTCTTGTGTAATTCTCTTTGAACAGGCGCCAAAAATATTAAACTTCATAACCTAGTGCCCTAGCGGCTACGCTCCACTGAACAAAGTCCCCTGCAAGTACTTTCTCTCTCTGTTGTGCAATTTGCGAAGAGAACTGCTTATCCTACAGAACCTCATACGGCCTTGAAATATCAAAGCCGAAATGGCTTTTCAAGTAGTGGCTGCTCAACCTCTTCTCCTTTAGTGACGCTGTGGCTGTACAATGTCACCGAGGACGTCTTCATTACGGCAGCCAACCCGGATTCCGGAGTGAAACAACTAGCTAAAGCCATGCCAGTCTTTCACCTTTTGTTTCATGATTATGTAAAGCCTTTTTCGCACTCACATCAGTTGGAATCCACCAGGCCGCCAAATAGAACATTTCTAATTTAATGTCTCATCCACTTCACTTTGTTTGAACAGTTTCTATCCTCTTCGCCCTCCCTCTCGTGCTTCTCATGAGATGGACTCGCTAAGCCCAGATTACTTTGAGCTCTCGAGTGGAGTATGAAATGAACACATATCTATTCTTTTGATACTTTCAATAGAATTGAAATGGATTTGCTCTATCAGAAAGGCATGTGCTCGCTACAGACTGGCTCGAAACGAAGTCCGTCGCTTCTCATTTATGTCATGTATGGCTCACTTCTGACTGGGATGGATTCAGACATATTTGGAGAGACTAAATAAATTTCATCCTAACGTGAAAGGAACCGTGATTTCCGTAAGGGAAGTTATTGGTTCACTTCAGAATGGAGCACATGAACATCCCAGTAATAAGGTAATTCCTTCAGGAACTGTCTGAAGAAAACTGTGTGATTGAGAATTTCTGCTACTATTTCCCAATATGTGAGTCCAGATTAAAATTTTATTGCTCAGACGTTGTTCCTTCAAAACTTAAAGAACTCCCAAGCAATGTTTCATGTACACTACCATACAAAAGTTTGGGCTTGGTAAGATTTTTGTTATTTTTTTGAGAGAAGTCTCTTAGTCGTTTCACCAATATTCTTACGATTTAAATAACGATTAAAAAAATAATAAAATCTAAATTTATTGTAAAATGTATTTCTATCGGTATTTTCAGCATAATTTCTCCAATCTTCAGTGTCACATGATCCTTCAAACATCATTTTAATAGGATGATTTGGTGCTATAGAAACAATTAAGGGTGCTTTAACACTTGGTTCGATTGCCTGGTCCGAACCGGAGTTCGATTGCTCCCCCCTCCCCCGCCGGACTGCGTTCATATTATTTTATTTGGGTCCGAACCGCGGTTCATTTGCGTCATCAAGCTAGCAGCTGTTTACCCCATTGCTTAGTAAAGACAGCGCAGGAGAAGGCAGCAAATTGCATAACATTGCTCTCTTCACTTTTATATTTATGTGTTTGAAATGTTGGTTTTGTTTCCAAAGCTTCAGTACATAAGGGCATTTACGTCTGTCTTACGAATGTACTGAAAATGCTCTAAAGAATGCTGAAGATAAACAGAAATGAGATATACAGCTTTCTGCTTGCAGCGCGTCAGTCACACTCATCAGAAAAGTGAGTGAAACACATTTTTATCAAATAATCTTTAATAGCTTTAATAGCTTTTAGTCTTTAATAGCAGTTCACTTTCTAGCAGTTTTTATTTGGTATGATTGGGTTCATATCAGAAGTGAACAGTACTGGAGTGCAAAACTTGTCACAATGCTAGATGGCTAATTTGGCGGTTGATCGAGGTGACTATTCTATGTGTTTGCTCATTAGTCCACGTCCAAAAGATCCTAAGTATCTAATGCTATTCTGGCCCCTAGATACAGCTTGCTTCAGATTGTTGAGATCTTTTATGGTCCCTTCTGGTATTCTTGAGACACATCTTTAACTTTTAAAGAGACACATGTGAAATTACTGTGGTCTTTTTCTTAAAAGACAAATCTGAGAAGACTAATGTCACCAAAAGTCTCCATTTGTCCTCTACACAATCAAATTTCTTGGAGAAAATATATTAAAGAGATCTGTGATTTTTTTCTTGTCCCAATTGACTGACAGGTCTTGCTGTATTTATTAGACCCCATAATGAAGGACGTCAGCTCATTTGCCCCAAGTCTCATAACCTCCACAGAGGACAATCCAAAAACAGCTCCCACACTCCAACATTCATTCACTCCAGTGCCAATTACATGCTGACTACAACCGCGCCTGACCGACAACTGACATTAAATCCATTAACTGGCTTTTTCGGGGTTCACAATCTGTTATTTCATTATGCTTTATCAATATACGTTTGTCAGTGGGATTTAGCATTGATTCAGCAATGTTTCCATCAAGAGCAGGACTGCAAAAGAAAGAAATCGAGAGAATGAAAGCTGCACAGAATTTTAGTGGCAGATTAAAGTCTGAAAACTTGAGGTCTTTCTTATTTAAAAACTGACCCTATTTTCTTTCTTAATACATGCACTTGGTCTTATTTTGAACAGTTTAGTGTTGCAAATTATTACAAAGGATTCTTTGGTAATCTTTTATTAAAATGTAGTAATTTAGTCTCTGAAATGGCTTTCCTTTTATGTCTTACCAAGTCCTCGTACAATTTTTCTTTTTAAAAATCCAATTTCCATTGGAAATATGTCAGATTATTATTAATAAAATATATCCTGTTGTGATCTTGTAATCTAAGGCTTTGTCCACACTAATACATTTTGTTAGAAATCACATATTTTTCTCTCCACTTTGTCCTTCCGTCCACACTGAGATGGTGTTTTTGTCAAGGAAAACTGAGCTTTTCGAAATGCTGTTTCCACGTTGTAGTGTGGACAGTGAAAACAGAGGCTTTTGAAAACAATGACACATTTTTAGTCATGTGATGCATATTGTACCAGAATATATCTATGTTTATACCGGTATTTTGCCTGTTATGTGCTATTACCTTTCAAACTGTTGCTAAAGATATGTTACTTTATGCACTCTTCATATTACAGTCGTGCAAAGATGACAGAAAATTTACACAGAATTGCTGTCCTGCGGCAAAAAATGAGGGCAGCTGCATTTTAGATTAAACATATAATGGGGAGTGAGCGCAACCTGTACACATCAGTGAATGATGAGATATTTCCATAAATAAAATCTTGCCAGAAGAATTGCATGCAAACTTATGTCAGTTCCATCTGTATAATCTCAGTGAATTTATGAGGGTTTTAGACATGCACAGTAAGGCGATTTTAACATTTAACGTTTAACTTTTGAAAAAAGTCTTGAAAACACTTAAGTGGACAGAGAGCGTTTGAAATGAAAATGCCGTTTTCAAATGTTTATACATTTTTAATGTAGACGTAGCCTAAATCTTTTGTTGTTATCTTTAAGTCTAAAATCTTCTCATGTGGTGACGTTTTTCAATATTCTTTCTTTGTATCCTGATCTTTCAACGTGATCTCATGACAATTCGTATGTATTTTAGGTCAAATGTGGTTCTACAAAACGTACATTTACTTATGTTTTTACAGACACTAAAACGTACAATACTGATGTATTTACAGCATCTAAATGTACAAATATTTACATATTTTCAGCATTTAAACGTACAATACTGAGGTATTGATGACACCTAAAAATGAATACTTATAAATATTGAAATCATAGCATTAATTTTATTATTGTTTTTAGTTGTCATATCAATGGCCTTATGTTTTCACTTGCATTATTAAATTGTTTACTCGTTTACTTAATATGAAATAACATTCCGTTCTGTTCTTTGTGATTTCTGTTTCCAGCTCGTTTCCAAGAATAGGCCTAAGTATAATGTTTAAAATCTAAACTTTAAACCCTTAAAATGAATAACATTTCTGCAATCTTTTAACCATTCATGTAATATTTACTTTACTGCATTTTCTCTGACATGCTGTGACTGACAATAGAGCCATAAAATACACAGAAAACTAAACAGTTACAAAAGGAACCAATTTTATTTGTGCGCTGTAATCAAAATCTTCAGAATCCATACGATTGCGAGGAACAGACCCAAATTGAAGCCTTTATTCTGTGATCTTCGTCTCCATACTGAGCAGCGAGTCCAGCGACTGTAAGCAGCAAACATAACCCGCATTGACGCGCTCGTTAAGAATTCAAATGTTGTGTTGTCGCTTCAAGAAAGGACAGGATTTATGACAGGATAAGCAAACGCTCATTGGCTCTCGCCAGCTACATCACAGACTGAGACATGCCGTGTTTCTAGTGAGGTGTGTTTGATTGAGAAACACGCCTTCACAGAGTGGATCACGATAAATATCTGGAAAATATCAGCAATTAACTTAAATTCTACTCTGCACCTCACACAAACCTACTGTATTCCGCCAGAGAGAACTGCGGCTGCAACGCTTCGTCATTTGGATCTAAATCGCTTATTGATAAAATGATAAAAATGCATATTCACTATAAAATGGGTAGGTTAAGGGGTCTAACAATCTAAATCGCTCATTGATAAAATGCATTGATACGAATATCTTAATAATATAAAAGATACGTAAATATTTTTGCTAAAAATATGTAGCGATTTGTACATTTTAAACGTTGAAATAAGTCTTTTTTTTGCATTTAAATGTTATGTATTAATACCTACATATAAACTATGAGACCAGGCTGGATCTTTTCCGGTCATCTTGGGAACTCACTTGAGCAGCTATTTCCAGTCATTCAAATGCAAATTCAAATGCAATTACATGAACAGGAAAAGATTAAAAACTGCAAAATTGTTGGTCAGAATTACATTCAAATTAAATACTTCAAATGAAAAACCAATCAAACTGACCTTGTCTTACGGCTAATGAAAGGCCGTAAGCTTCTTCCCAGACCTCCACATTGACGGAAACAACATGGGAGCTCAGGTTACCCTTGAAATTCAGTGAACATTCAGTCCGCTGTATCTGTGCATCCTCAGTCAGTGAAACAATGACAGTCTGTGAGTTTTAATTTCTAACATCCCTCACTGTCTAAGACTCGCAGAGTGAGCGGAGAGATCTATAATAAAAACTTCATTGCTCGTTGCTGAGGAAGGAAAGTAATTACAGTCTTTATAAGGTTATCAATTCCTTGGACCTGATCTTCATCGATCGCTCTGAGGAACATTTTACACATCAGACAGATAATGGGCAGGGCCTCAAGGGTGTGTGTTTGCGAGCATGTGTGTGTGTGTGCAGACATCTTCTTGCAGAGAAATAAAGAACTCTTGGCTTTAATCGTCTTTGCTTGACACAGCACTTTTCCTAAGCAGGTGTTACAAATCTTGACCGATAATGACTCCAGAGCAAATATAAAAATGTCTGGGACTCTTTAGGTGATTATATCTCAATTAGATCACTGTGATTCGACAGCATTCATACAGAAACCTGTGCAACTCAGGGTAAGACTCATTTACTATGAATCTATTCACACCACAATCTTAACAGATGGACTTTTTAAGACATTACACTCTTAAAAATAAAGGTGCTTCAAAAGGTTCTTCAAGCGATGCCATAGAAGAACCATTTTTGGTTCCACAAAGAAATATTCCTTCAAAGGTGATTGAAAAAAAACCATCCTCTTCTTACCTTGTTAATCTGAGACCTTCTTTTCGGCCACAAGACCTCTGTGAAACAGAAAGGTTCTTCAGAGGTTAAAGGTGCTTATGTAACCTTTTGTGAAACAGAAAGGTTCTTCTATGGCATCGTGAAGCACCTTTATTTTTAAGAGTGTAGGCGAGATATCACCAGACTTTAAGTTGTGAATTGTCACAAACTGGAAATTCTGATTGGAACCGAACTATAAAAATATATGTAACTTTATGACCTATAACGGTAGAAGAAGTGCAGAGTCCATAGTCATTACACTGACTCCCACGTTCAGATTTTTCCCTTGACCTATCTTTTCAAAAACTATAATCTCCAAGATGGTAAAGAAATGCTCTTCTTTGAATTTTGCCACATAGAGGGTGGTACCTTTAGGCAGTAATAATACTACTAATAATAACAATTCAAAACCCTGGAGAGGTTTAGCCTTAATAGCAAGGTTTATTTTTGCATTATGAAGATATATGCACTGTACTCAAAAGACCAGGAAAGAAAAAAGCAACTCAACTGTTTTTCTTTCAAACTACACACCACCTTTCCATTTCAAATGACATTTTGAAAATCCCATAAAGGGATCGAAAGCAAATAATTTCTGCAACACAAAGCTCTGCATGTGGGGGAAATTCTGTCATAATTTACTCACCATCATGTATGACCATTTCTTCTGTGAAACAAAAAGAAGAAGATTGTGCTGGTCACTCTTTTCTATGCAGTTACAATGAATGGTGCTGAACCATTAAAGGAATAGTTCACCTAAAAATTTTAATTGGACTTGTGTGGATTACTTGTAGATTTATTGTGATGTTTCTATCAGCTGTTTGGACTCTCATTCTGACGGCACACATTCACTGCAGATGATCAATTGGCGAACAAGTGATGTAATGCTAAACTTCTCCAAATCTCTTCTGATGAAGTAACAAACTCATCTACATCTTGGATGGTATCTTGGAGTACATTTTCCACAAATTTTAATTTTTGGGTGAACTATTGCTTTAAGTTTCAAAAAGGACCCCAAAATACTGTAAAGCATCATAAAACATAGAAATGGTCCATAAGTTTTCTGAAATCATGTGCTCAGTTTAACTTATTCACTGACAATACTGAATCAGGGAGATGAACTGGTTAACACTAAATAGAAAAGCTTGCTTTCCGATATCATCATCATCATACATTTTTACAAAGCTTTTACATAAATTTGTAGGCCATGTCATAAAAAGTTTGCCAGAAAGAGGTAAACCTGAATTTTTGTCACATCAGAGCGCCGCCAGAGTCCCGTCAGCGATCCTGAAGGTTCTCCTGGAGATCAATGGGATTTGACGTGCTGTCAACGGAATCAAACGCTTATGATGGATGACTCCGTTTGGTTTATTGTTTCCAGCTGATGTAATGCTGAGCGGCTCTCTTCCAGCACACATCTACAAACCCGTAGGGGAGCCAAAAATAAGAAACAGAACTCTTACTGAGTCTCTTTTTTCACCTTATGTTAAGTGTAAGAAGTCGGCTTTTATAAAGACAATAGTCCCGGAAGACTTCAGCTGTTATACCTCCGCCATTATACTGTACTGTGCTTTCAATATAAAATTACCATAAATTATTTTATATTCATATTAAAATGTATTCAAAAATTGTGGTGAAATATGACCCAGATGTAGGCACCTTTTAATTTCTAGCCAATGATTTTGAATCAAAGTCCTCATACTATTCTGGAAATTTGACCAGGAGTTATACAAACATGGTCCTAGTTGGAGAATGTTTAAAAAAGTCTGGAAATAGCATCATTTTCACAAAGCAGCTAAGAAGTTTCCATGGTGGCCTTTGCTAATGCTTTATCACTAATTCTGGCTATCCCATTTAGAAGAGGATATGTGGCCAGCACATTGAGGACAGCACAAATTCCAAAACATGGGACTACCAATGGCAATCGATCAAATGATGAAACAATGATGGAATTACCGGATTGGCCCGAATATAAGCCACCCCCCTTTTCCAGATGTACCTTTTGGAAAAAGGCTTTTTAAAAACCAAATCTTGTTTTTTTTTCTCTCAGTAAAACCATTTTGTCTTCAATTATTATCATATTGCATATTTTTCCTATTTTAATTTTTGTTTTGAAAGTATGGTAAAAACTGGTAAAATGTACCAACAATCACATTTTAAAAAATATACACTTTTTGATATACCATAAAAAAAAAACAGGTAGCCCATCTGAATTAGGACATTTAGGCTATCCATCTAATAGTTGCCTACCAAAATCTTAAGAGTAGAAGTTAAATCTTACTGTAGTCTTCAAATCTGGGTACTGTCTTACGTTTTAAAACCACAAAGGGAGTTTGGTCCCATCAGGCTAACGTGACAGTCACGACTCATGCAGCTGTAAGGTTTTCTTTTGTTTTTACTCGCAATCTTTACAACACGCATTACATTACATATTTCATGGCACACTCGTATTTGGCGCCATCTATTGTTGTGGGTGTATTAATAACATGTCAAAGTCTAGACCCTGAATATAAGACGACCGCGTGTTTTCAGATGTATTTCCAAGAAAAAAAACATCGTCTTATATTCAGGACAATACGGTAACACATTTTTACTCACACCCAACCTGTCCTAATTTCTCATTACCATAAACTCCCATGACAGGAAGAGACCGTTTTGGGGTACTTTACCGTCTGGCTCCTAAAGTGCTTGAGATGGAGAAATTGGATTAAATTCATGCCACTCACAGCTGCCCTCTGGACTTATGAACACACACACACACACACACAACGCGCACACACACACTCTCACACACGCACAACTCTGGCATCATGAAAATAGAAAAGACTCAAATCCATGCTAAGCTGCTTTGGTAAATCACATTAACACATTATTTAAGGCTAAAAAACTTTACCCTTATCAACAGCCCAAACATCCAGATGTTCTGATGAATAAACTAACTTCTTCCCTCAGTAAAATTAACATTTAAACATACTTGCAGATGCTAATGAGGGAATTCATCATGCTACTTTAGCCAAACAACACCTAGTATAGTATACAAACAAATACTATACAACAGAGTCATGTATCAAGGTATTTTATGTAGTATCCATTATAAATTAGCATAAAGATTGTTCAAAATCTTTTATATCATTATTTACTCACCCTCACGTCCTTCCAATCCTGTATTGGGTCTTTTTGAAAATGTGGTGCCTCATAATCGCTAAAAATAGCTGTTTCTCTCTCACAAAGCTATCATATAGCTTTAGAAGACATTGAATATGGCACACAAGTCTCAGGACCACTTTTACAGTGCTTTTATAGTATTTTTGGCCAGTTTGGACCTTGGCAAACATAGTCACTATGGACAACCAATGGGGAAAAGTGCAAATACTGTGCAAAAAACATCTCCTTTTGCATTCAGCAGAAAAAAGAACAACACGAAGGTGAGTGAATGACACAATTTTCGTATTTATGTGAACTATTCCTTTTTATCTTATGACAAATGACTTGAAAGCAGCAAAATACATACACTTATTTTGTTCCCTACACAGCTATTGATGTGCGGCATTATGCGTCTCTCAGTCTTACCCTGTTACATTTACACGATATTTGAGAGATGATTCAGACTCCCCCGAAAAAGGTTGACCTCTCTAAAGAGGGCTGAAACTCACTCTGTCATATCTGTCGGTTTTATTTTCTGTAATGGCTTCCGCCGAGATGAGAAATCAATGCGAATTGACGCTTTTGATGGTGATCCACGTCTAAACAAAGCTGGATCAAACCGGCTCTATTGTGTCACCTTCTCAGGGAGGAAAAAAAAGGCTTCGTTCGGGTTTGTTTGTTGTGTGTCCGCAGCAGAAAATTGGCAGAAATTACTTTCCGGGGATTTCATTAACCTACTTAATACAAATAAACAAATCGGTCGCTAACACCACAGAAAAGTCAATTTGCGCATCTTGTGAAGCTATTACATTTTTGACATGTTTTTGAGGAATCACACCACCTCAACTGGATCAAACATGAGTTGGAATGATTAGACGTCATTTTTTGGCATTGGGTTTACTGGTGGTCTGAACGGCGTATGTCGTAGCATCTCCAGAGAGCCTCTGCACAGAGCAAATAGCTCAGAAATAACCCGTTTTATTTGATGTATTTGCTCATCCACTCTTTGTTTGAGCTTCTCCCTGCTAAATTGTTTTTTTGCATGGTCGTATAATAGTTGCGAGCTCTGCTACGGGCTAATTCCCCTAGCGCATATGCTATATTGGAGTTTTTCTTTGAAAGTTTCCTGCTGTTGTTGACACTTTATTTCAGCTCAACTCTCCGAGGGGGTGACGCTGTTCACCGCTAATTAGAAACTGTTTTCATCCAGCCCTAATCAGGTCACTGGTTTCCGTCGTATAGCGAGATGTACCAGTTTCCACAAATTGCTGTAGACAAAGGGAGAGCTATGTGTTCGGGATGTTTGGTTTGTTTCTCGGATTCTTTGGCGGTACTGAGATGTGGCTTTTGATTTGCCTAGTCTGCTATTTTTGAAACTCTTTAACCGCAGTCTTTGTTTGTTTGCCTTTTGTTTCCTATGTGGACCGTCATGCACTGTTTACATTAGCATTACTGGTGTCTCTTAAATTAGTATTTTTAAAGCTCTAGCAGAATATTGCTGTATCCATATGACATTCAGATCAGCAAACAAATATTGCAGCCTCAGCTAGGCTTAGTTTTATTTACTTGGATTCTTCTTAGCGATACCCTGAAATGTCTATATTTCTGTAGATTTTGAGAGTCTATAAAATGAGTGCTCTGTGTACAATCACACACAACTATGACATAAATAAAACACAGCATGGCTTCTATTTTTAGCTTTATTTTAACCTCACTGGCATCAGTGGCATGGTCAGTCAAGGATTTCTACAATGAATATTACAAGAACGTTAATATGTATTTACTTATATCCATTCACATGCAAATTTTTCAAGGATTAATTTAAATGTCTTTCTACCATTTGCTGTATCACTCATTTTATTCATAACTAAAGCAAAACCTTTATTTGTGGCTTAAAATAAAGCTTAAATAGATAAACAAACAAACCACAAAGATAATAAAAAAAGTTGTTCTTTGGTTCATATGATAAATAAAAAACACCACTGTTCAAACGATTGAGGTTGGTAATATTTTTTAAGTCTTTTATGTCTTATGCTCACCAAGGCTGTATTTATTTAATTAAAAATACACTAAAAGCAGTAATTTTGTGAAATATTATTAAAATGTAAAATTACTTTTGTATTGGACGATATTTTAAAATGTAATTTATTCCTGTGATGCAAAGTTGAATTTTCATCAACCATTACTCCATTTTTGGAACTTTATACACGCTATCTGGAACCAAGAAGAATGAACATTCTGTTTAACGTCTAATGCTGTGTACCACAGAAAAAAATAGGGTTTTGGATGACATGAGGGTGAGTAAAAAAATGACAGAATTTTCATTGAGCGAATATGGAGAGTTACCAAAAGGCTCTTTCACTCTTCTTTCACCTGTGGATATGTTTTGTATTACTACAGATGTTTCAAAACAACTGGAATACATGATGACAACTTTCAGAGTAGCCTTTGACAACCGCCCGGATAATGAGTCACGTGGAGGTGTTTGATTCATGCTGCTAATTCTGGGTGTCTTAATCTTTGCATAGGAGATTCTACAAAGAGATACGGGTACATGTCAACCAGTCACTAATGTTGGCATAAATTAAATAATTTATAAAAAACGCACTTAATATTTGCAAATAACTTAATAGTATGTTGATATAAAAAATTCTACATAGAGACATCAATATGTTAATTCATGAGGCTAAAAGTTTACAGTATAAAAAAACTCACATTTTAACATAATTTAAGTATTCTGTAACACACAATGTGAAATAATTAGCACACAAGTGCTTCTCCACATGGAAATCTATTTTAGTGTTGGAGTGGTTGAGTGTGAAGCTGTCAAAAAAAGGACATCTGTTGGAAAAGGCATATGTGATTGGAGAGTGAAAAAGAAGAGGAACCACGACAGATCCTTCTGTCGCTTGCAGTGATACATTTCACACAGGAAACGTCCCAAAAGGCTTCCCGCCAGAAGATACTAAGGCTCCTCTGCAAAACAGATTTTCGACACTATTATGAGAAATATGACTGTCGTCATTGACAAAAAGTTATTAATAAGTTTTCTAGCAGGCAGCATCAGTTTTCAGTCCAAGCCATAGTGGGAAAATATTAGAAGTTGAGTAGTCTCTTACCTTCTTCTGGATCTTCTAGATCTTCGGTGACCTCCTGCACCCCAGGGTCGCTCTTAAATGCTAAGGTCTCCTCATGGGTGTAATATGTGCCTTTCTGATGGGCCATGAAGCGGATAACCACTATCATAATTAGCAGTATCATCACAACAGCTGCTATTACAGAGACTCCTGGATGAGGAAACAACCACAAGAAGACCAGAAACGAATTAAATCAAGTTGATAATGAGTATGAAGTTCACACAAAACAGAGGGTGGGGCTTGAAGATCAATTGGTTTTATCCATCGGAAATTGATTGGATGGTGGGCGTGGCTGTGAGTAAAATGGGAGGTTGAATTTACTATAAAGCTAATTTATGGAATAATTCAGCCTCCATCGAGATGCTTATATCGTCAGTGTGGCCTTGTATGATTTAAAGAGTTGTAGATGAATAGATCATATTTTGAATATGATTGCATTCTTACCCAACAGAACAGCATAAACTGATTCAGTACTGGAAGCCATACCTGAAACAAAACCAAAAGCAAACACATTCAATAAGTTTTTTCCCCCCATTGAACTGATTAAATGGTTTTCCTCCCCCTCCCTCCAGAAAGTTTTTGCTTTTCGTTAATGTCTCACATGCTGCACTTGAAAACACTCCGTGTTGTATTTTTAATGGAGGGAGCACAGATCTTAGAGGAAGCTCTATGAAGAGGATCATTTGGGTGACGAAGACATTTTATGGAGTGGAGAGCAGATGTCTGCACTCGGATTTAGATAGACGCCACAATTTCTTATTGCAGGGCTTTCCGTAGGACAAAAAACAAACAAACATGAGCTCTCTAAAGGGATAGTTTGCCTAAAACTCATTTATTCAGCTTCTTGTCCTTCAAAAGCCATATGACTTCCTTTTTTTTTTGTAAAATAATAGTTCATACCACTTGTGCACATTCAAGGTCTTCTGATGCCATACAATAGCTTAGTGAGAAAAACAAGATAAAATGTCAGGCATTATTTGCTTCAAGTACACTTAAAAATAATGTAGGATAGTGTAGGATTTTCACTCAGAAACTGCTAGTAAACAGCTTCTTGTCCTTCAAAAGCCATATGACTTCCTTTTTTTTTGTAAAATACTAGTTCATACCACTTGTGCACATTCAAGGTCTTCTGATGCCATACAATAGCTTAGTGAGAAAAACAAGATAAAATGTCAGGCATTATTTGCTTCAAGTACACTTAAAAATAATGTAGGATAGTGTAGGCTTTCACTCAGAAATGACTAGTAACTTTTACAAATAATTACAAAGAAACAGCAAATCATTTTTTTAAAGAAGAAAGACCTTTCTTACTTAAACAGTATTTTTTTGTAAAACTTACTCCAATAATATTATTATATATGTTTTATAGTCTAACTCTTAAGTTGAATTTAAACATGGCACGTCGGGGTCACCAAAAGAACCAAAAACACCTGACAACAAGATGTTATACATCAGTATTGACAAAATACTTTTGTTGCTCAAATAATTTCGCTAATGTGACCATACCTTCAACCTACAACAATGTTGGTCTTGTTTTTCGTTTTGATTTTCCTCAATTTCAAAAGAAACACCTGAGACGTTTAATGAATGAACCACCAGTGAGATCTCAATTAAACCTCCTGAGCAATGAAGGAGCAACATTTGAGCAATTAAAGCCCTCGGCGGTGATGTGTTGTTTCGTGTGATGGAGTCTCTGTGTGTCTGAGTGCTTTCGCACAGCTCATTAATGCTTAATTACCTGCTACATCTAGGTGTTAGCCTATCATTACTGCTCCATTTATCAGAGCTTAAAATGCACTGCCCACTCTGAGCCATTAAACAACAAGCGTCAATAAGAGAGAGAAGGGGGCGGAGAGGAGAGGACATCATGGTAATGAAGCACCTTGAATTGAAGAGGAGAGAGAGTGGCTCTGTTCCAAAATCTAGAGATAACAACGTAGGAAGCATTTCTAGGCATCATAGACACTAATGACTTGAAGGCTGTTCCAAATCGTGGGCAGCTGTCAATTTAACATGTAAATGAAGAGCCATAAATTATTTTAAAAAGCATTTAATCATGCCCCTGACCTAAACAATTAATTGTAAAAACAAATAATGAGATTAAATAATGCCCCACAAACTTGAACAATTAATTATAAAAATAAATAATTCAATTAAACTTTTTTATTTTTAAAATTAATTCACTTAGGTTGGGGGCATGATAAACACTTTTTTTTTAAATGCATTATTTTCTTTGATGATGCTTCAGGCGACTGAGTGGGCTTGAATTGCTGTTCTACTGGAAATTATTGGAGGCTGGGTAAATTATCACAAATGCGATGTATTGCTTGTACATTAATTAAATAATCAAATCAAATTAAATGACAAAACCAAGTAATGTCAGAATGCAGACAATTTCACACATGGTTTCTAAACATCTATAATGAACCAAAACAAAACAAAATAAAACCGAAAACAAATAAAAAATGTAATAAAAGAAAAAAAAATTCAAATTAAATGTAAGTCCCTTAAAAAAAAAAAAAAAAAAAAAAAAGCTGAAATAAACAGAAATGCAAAGAATGCAGACTATTTAAATCCGTTTGAAACTAGTTAAATCTTAGATTTTATTCTGTCATATATGGGCAGAGACTAATCATATGGAATAGTGAAATCGCTTACTTTAACATTACAGTAACTTCTCTCTGGGGATCACATGAGCTCCACAGTCTTCACTTCTATTTCTAGTAGCTTTTTAGCTGCTAAAGTTAAACTTTTTTAAGCTTTGTAGAACCATGCCAAAAGGTCACTCATGTCTCCTCAAATTGCTTCATATCACCAGCTCTCACTGAAAACGCTTTTTTGCTGCAAAAGAGCTTTAGAGAGCAGCTGCCTAAATATGCAGTAAGCAAGCAGACACACTGGGTTTTGGAACAAAGACTGTGTGTGTGTGTGTGTGTGTGTGTGTGTGTTGTGTGTTTTAATGAGAATACTCTCAAGCTGATTAATTCTGTGAATAAAAAGCACAAATGCAATTCTAAGTGAGATGTTTTCCAGAATCCTTCCTTTTGCACTTCGTCCACCTCTCTTCCTCCGTTTATATGTCTATCCTTTTTTTCTCCTTCTTTCTGTTCTCTGTCTCCCCCCCCACCCCCCCCCCCCCCACCACCCCCCCCCCCCCCCCCACCCCCCCCCCCGATTCCAAGCCTCATAATCTCTTATCAGCAGCTCTACATCTCATCAGTCACTGCCTCATTTACACACGTCCATCTGTTGGATGTAAGATCACACACACGCTCTTTCTGTCTCACTGCAGAGATGTATTGCAGACCCTGTGCATTGTGCCTGTTCCTTTGGTGTTTACAGTTCTGCTAAATTAGTTAAAACTCAGCTGCGTTCAGTTGGGACGAGGTTGTGTGAGCTGAATACATTGCTAAAAGTCTTTCCTCACCGATTGTGGGGTCCTCCATGGTGTCTGTGATGTTGCTGGCTGAAAACAATAAAAACTGATATGATTTGTATATTGTATGACAGTGCGGGTATATGCCCTTTCCCCCCCCCCCCCCCCCCCCCCCCCCCCATGATTATAACCAAACACAGTATAGTATGTAAGACTCAAATAATTTTGATATACTAAAAATTACTAGTTTATTTAAAAGAACAATTCCACGAAAAGTAACAGGGTTACAAATTAGTCCTAAATTAAGCAGTTTTATTAACTTAACTGTATAATAATATATATATATAATAGTATCCTACATGAATAAGCATTATGCAAAATCGTAGCAGGGTTACAAATAATTCTAAATGAAGTTTTAAAATGTTTCAAAAAGTTTAAAAGTTCAAAATGTTTATTAATTCAACCACATTGCATGAAAAGAACATGTGATAATGTAATATAATATAATAATAAATTGTTTTATGATTAAAAAAGGGTCCCACTTTAATATGTATGCACACAATAAGTGCATTGTACCAAATGATTAATTTAAATCGAATTACATAGTAGTTAATGCTACTTTATATAACTTAATGTAAAATATAACTTTTGGTTTATTTGTTATTAAAAATAAACAAGCAAGTCCAGCTCAGGTGACAAAAAGTAACACAAAAGTAACATAATTAATTAATTTCCATTAATGCATTACAATATTGCATTTTTCCATAAAAAAAGTAACTAATTGCATTCTTTTATGGAAAGTAAAAAATCTAAGTACATAGTACTTAGTACATAGTTTAAATCTAAGTACATAGTAGTTAAGGCCACTTAATATAAAGTGGGATCAAAATAAACCAACAAACAAAAACAACCCCCCCCAAAAAACAAAGAAAAATGCCAGATTCAGTTTCAAGTTTATTACAAATGAAGCATAAATTAATATATTTGACCAATTCATCCAGATCCCACTAAAAGAAAATAATTTGACAGATTATTGCAAGTAAGCAAATGTTTACTTGCCTTCAATAGTGAAACTGAAACAAGCCTTACCTATTTCTCGGCTGTATTTTGTTAGCGCTCACACTCACAAACTTAAAATAATTGCACATAAAAGCATCAAATCCACGCTGACTTTGAATCAAAGCAAGGCGAGGCTTTACATACGGAACGTTTCTCATTCGAGTGTCGACTTAAGTTGTTTTGGGAACCTCTCTTTGATGCGGAGTGACAAACACGGCCGCCGTTGATCTTTACATGTCCCCTACAGAGCCGGGGTCCCTCGCTCTGTCAGTCGCTCCATCACTCCAGCCCTGCCCCACATTCAGCTCGAGTAAACAAACAAACAAACAAACAAACAAACAAACACCTGGAGCAGTTTCGCTCCCGGCTCACCTCTAGGGGCCCCCGCTTTCAAAGAGGTCCCTAATCTGCAGGCAATTTGTCAAAATAACGTCTTTTGTTTGTCAGGACCAAACAGCGCTTGTCTCTTTAAGACAGGCGTGCTGACAGACAGCTCGCTTGGGTCCTGATGAATGCTCTCTGATGGATTTTGCCAGATTCATGGAGCTGAGAGGCGGTTCTGTTTGGACGACCGACAAACAGTTTTCTGATTGCAAACCTATTTGTGGGAATGGGCCAATTTCAAGTGTTTAACTAAGGGGAAAACAAGCTCTCTCCTTTTGTGTCCCTGCTATTCTATCCGAATTAAATCAGTATTTGGTTTTAATGCAAACGTTTGCACTGAATCCTGCATTGGACATATAAGTACTAGTAAACTGTAGCAGTGGTTTTAGGGTGATCAGTGACGCTTTTGCATATTTACCTTTACCTTTGCATATTTACTTTGTCAGTGTCAGGGATAACACATTACAAGTAACATAAGTTACATAATCAGATACTTTTTTCAAGCAACTAGTAAAGTAATGCATTATTTTTACAAGAAAATAATTGAGTTGAGTAAGTTTCACAGGTTCCTTTGTTTTCCTATTTATTCACTCACACCTCTCCTGTCCCAGTGTTGAGAGAAATTGGGAGTGAGGCGCAGAGTTTCTTCCTTCAGCCTGAGGCTCATTAATTTTACTTTTGGTGTGAAAGGGCCATTATATTTGTCAAAAATATAACTTTTGGTTTCTTTGTTATTAAAAAAAACAAGCAAGTCCAGCTCAGGTGACAAAACTTAACACAAAAGTAACAATGAATAACTTTCCATGAAAGAACGCAATTAGTTACTTTTTTATGGAAAAAATGCAATTAGGTAATGCATTAATGAAAAGTAATTCATTATGTTACTTTTGTGTTACTTTTTGTCACCTGAGCTGAACTTGCTTGTTTATGTTTAATAACAAAGAAACCAAAAGTTATATTTTATATTAAGTGGCATTAACTACTATGTACTTAGATTTAAATTAATAATTTGGTACAATGCATTTATTGTGTATATACACATAACAAATAACAAAAAAAGTATCTCTATATATATATTATATTATCACATGTTCTTTTCATGCAATGTGGTTGCAAGTTTTACATTCCACGTGATATTTTACTTTTATTTTGATAGTTTACATTGTGGTTAAAAATAGGGCCTGAAGCTCATACAAATGTAATTTTTTTTTTTTTCAAACACATGATCATGTGCTTAATCTTTGAAAAATATTAACTGTCAACCTCTGAAAGTCAAATTAAAATATTTGGAATCTAAATACAATTTAAAACTTTTTAAGTTAAAGGATTATTCTAGCAATTAACGTTAAACACACATCAAAACATAAAAAAAGAATACAAATACTAATTAAAATATGGTCATTAAAAACCATATTAAAATAAAATAAAACCATATTAGAATATTTACAAACAAATGAAAAAGTAAAAAAAGAGAGAGAAACAAACAAAACTTAAAGCTAAACAAAGCAAAGTAAAACAAAACTAAATGGCAATACTGAATACACACCAAAACATAACAATAATAATAATAATAAATAGTGTAATACTTTTAAAATTACATAATAACAATATTAGAACAGAATAATAGAATATTAGACAGAGAAACAAAAACAAACAAAAAAGACAAAAAACTAAAACAAAACAAAAGTCAAGCAAAACAAAGCTAAACAAAAATAAGACAACCCAATGGCCAAAAAGGAAATACGAGATATTTTTAAATGAATAATTTTTGTTATTTTCAAACACATGGCCAGGTAATCTTCACAAAATGTTTTTTATTTAACATTTTTATTTAGCAAATGGTATTATTTAACAAAACACATTAATAAACAAAATATTTAAAAATGCAGTAAAAATAAAAAAAGTGTGAAGAAAACCCCCTCAAAAAACAAACAAACAAAAAACTAAAGAAAAGCATAGCAAAGGAAAAAAAAAGGCAAATAAAAAAAGTAACAACAGAATGGCCAGAATTGGAATAAAGCATGGCAAACAAACCTCATTTTGGTACATCAAATTAACACTGAATAACTTAACACTGAACAAATCTAACTAGCTTTCATCATAGGTTAATTGTATGTTAAAGATAGTTCATCAAACATACAGTATTTAATAGGTCTAACAGCAAATAACATGGGACTGTTTGTCACATACAGCACATACTCTGTACAGCCCAGTTTATGATGACTGAAAGATGATATTGACAAGCTGAAGACAAACTAGCATGTATTTTCTTCCTAACAATACATCCCTAATGAAAAACCCCATACATCTTTTTAAAACGTCTACAACCCCAGGCCTCCAGTTTGCATCGTATTGCTTTATCCTTGCGTTTCATTTCTAGGAAGTTCGATTTTTTTTTTCCCTCAAGTGCTGGGTTGGTTTTTAACGGCCCA
Source organism: Sinocyclocheilus anophthalmus (assembly GCA_018155175.1). Lineage (NCBI taxonomy): Eukaryota > Metazoa > Chordata > Actinopteri > Cypriniformes > Cyprinidae > Sinocyclocheilus > Sinocyclocheilus anophthalmus. The sequence goes on along the minus strand of JADLZN010007863.1, from coordinate 73,036 downwards.
TCAATATAAAATGCCCCAACATTTACAGAATTCGAATCCTCTGTGCTGAAATTGGTTGCATTGCTTTTTAAGGCTTTGTTGTATTATTGATGTATTTTTCCCGTTAGTGGGGAAATGGCTCCAAATGACTTTTAAGCCTCGCCGTCTTTCCATTTCTGGTTATTCCATTTCTTACATAAGAGTTGAAATGGAAAGATGAGAAAAACATATTTCTTATTTATAAAGTGAAGTAGGAATTGATAGATGTAAGAAATGAGAACGACAGTGGCTGCAAAGCAAGTACACACACGGCCGGTGAGTTTCTGCCTCTTACAGAGGTTGGCTAACATAAAAATATTACGCGCTGGGACCGTTGACCCATACAGAGTCCAAACCTGCTGGGAAAAACCAAAAGAGAGCTTCCTGCCCCGCTAGTTTTTCTTGCTAATGCACTATTTGGAAATGTCTGAGCATTTTCCCTTCAACCTTGTTAGCTAGTTGTTTGAGTTGGTGTAAGAAAGTCTTTTGTTTAGATCCTTCTGAGGATAATTATGACTAATGACTATGCTTAGATGTTTATACTAAAGTAAACAAAGGGTTTACAGTCACTGGAAGCTCATAATATTGAATTGCAAACGGCGTCGATGCTCCAGATCAGCCGAAAGTACAACGTTTCTGCATTTAATTGTTTCGTTTAAAAGCAACAAGACAATTGCGGGCTGCTTCTGCGGCGAGATCACCAATTCTTTGACTTTACTTAATGAGCTCAGGGCCGCAGTGTGTCATGGGTCGGGAACCGCCTGTTATTGCCATCAAGGGTAATGGAAGTAAACAATCACCCATCAGGAGCACCGAGATAATTTTAATGAATATGTGTATAAGAGCAAGACTGTGTATGTGTGCAGACTGCGATTAAAAGAATGTTCTGAGTTCAGTACAAGTTTAACATCTGCGACAATTAGCACTAATCGCTTAACTGATAGAAACAAACAAATGCTGCATATGCAGTAATACATTTACAATAGATGTCAATGAAGCAATTCATCTCAGTGTTTTGTTGAAAAGAGCAGATTCAGGTACAAAAAAGAAAGAAATCGTACTTCAATGTTTACCTAAAATGTGATTTAGAAATAAACTTAAAAGAAATTAAAATTGTACAAAATATGCACACATTTTTTTTATTTAAGCTGTAAAGTTAAATGTAACATTCAATGTTCACCTAAAAATTACATTTATAAACTTAATACAAATATTATTCTTATGCTCTGAAATATGTTATTTGAGTTGTAAAGTTAAATTAGTTTATATTTTGCAAAAAAAAAAATGTTGCACAACTTTAGCATGCAGTATTTAAGTACAAAAAACAACTGAAATCTATTCTAGCGATTTGCTATTAGAGCTAAAATAGCAAGATGAAAATAAAAGTTGCAGTCATTTTAAAGAACTTATTCAGGTTAATTTTCTTTAAAATTTCAATGTTTGTCTAAAAGTTTAATTTAAAATGACATTTTACTAAAAATTTTAATGAAATAGTAATCCGTAGTACGAATAATAATAATAATAATAATAAAATATACCCGAAAATATGTCTTGGGGAGCTGTAAAGTTAAATAAAAAAATAGTTCACCCTTGAACAAGCTACTTTTTGAAGACAGGTTAACTTTGTTATACCTATGCGATATAATTATGCATCATACAAAAATTTGCAGATTTACATGGCAGGTAGGGGTATACCACTATATCGGTATGAAAATGTTGTTCAATGATATGGATTTTGCTATACCGTGGATACCGTTATATATTCATGAATTCAAATTTTGCATTTATATTGTTTTGTTCAATTTGGTACGCTTCGCAAACTCACAAATGACGATAAAGAGTCGAGGCTGAACGTTTTTGTCCTCTGTGTGCAACGCCGTACTACACAGGCATTAGTAATCAAACACATAGATAGAGCATCGTAACAGACCAATAAAGCACAAATCGCCTACTCCAGTGGTTCCCAAACTGAGGGATAGTGTACAGTCAGCAGATTATTTTGCAAAAGAAACCTCTGCAGGGTGATAAAGACTACACTATGTAATTTTCCAGCTTATCATGCGGCCACTTGTCTGATAAGTAAATAATTGAATGCAAAATATTAATTTGACATTTTAATAACCTTAATATGACTCGCAGTACCTGCTTGAGCGCCCCGTTATCAGTTGTAGCAGTTGTGGTTATATCAATAACAGACCACTAAATGAAGAATCAGAGTTGTATTGCAGGGAGCCATGTAGAAATATAAATGAACGATGTATGGTTCTGCTCTAAACATAAAAGTTACAAGTTTGTGAAAGGACTTCCAGTGCCAGGTAAACGTAAAGCAGATTATGAATATACTTAAGATTCACAAATACCAAAACAACGTGTCAAGACCGCACTAGGCCCCGGGGCTATGACTTACTGCAGGGCCCCCCATCACAATAATGATTCTATATCTAAAGTATATATCGGGTACAACGGGGCTAAAGGCCCACCTTAAGAAAAAATGTAAAGTGCAGAAAAAAAAAAATATAATATAATAATATTATATATTGAACATTAATGAGCAAAGATTTGGTGTGAAAATAAATCATCAAGTGTTAATTTTGTTTTAAAAATCGTATAAATGATGAGTGGCAGGAGGGGCCTTGCATGGGGTTAAAAGGCAACGGTAATTTATTAAAAATACTTCAGCTAAAAGAATGTGTTTAAAAAAAAAAATAATGTCCAAGTTAATACTTGTTCAAAACAATCACTTTAGCAAAGTTTGTACTATTTTCTGCTTATTTGAAAAATAAAATAAGAGTATTTTTCAATAAATATGCGTCGTTAAAATGTGTTAATATAAAAAATAGATTTTAAATACATTTTTTTTTTTTTTTTGAACAAAATGTTTTAATGAGTAAGATTCTGAAAGTATTGAAGGAGAAAAATAATAAATTTAATATATATTACAGTAGGAACAGCAAATTATATTTTATTATATGATATGATTAATATCATGTTTTTAAATATGATGGTTTCATTCTAAACATGGTGATTATCTCTAATATGGACAACCAACATAATATATGATATTTACCATCTGAATCTAACCATGTCATGTCAACAAATGGAAAAGTCAGCCATCTATTAATTATCATGTTAATTACTGTGCGCCTTTAGCCCCAACAGCAGGGGCTAAAATACCATACTTTTACATATTCTTTCGTTATTTAAAAACTGTTGCTTTAATTATCTAAAACAAAACTGAAAATCATAAAGAAGACCTTTCTCTCAAGATATATGCATTAATTTTAGCGATTCTCATTTGCTACTTAAATCTACAACATTTTTAAAAACATCAACTATTACATCAAGTAAGCACAGAATCAACTTTGCACTGCTGCGCGCGATCGCGTCAAAGATCAGACAAATATACACATGCATCTTGAAAAACGGATGTTTTGGAAAGTGCTACGCCACGTTTTTGTGCCATGTAGTGGTTTAGATGAAAATAATATCAAAGGCACCTTTTACCCCGGGGCGCCTTTAGCCCCATTGTACCTATCTATCTATCTATCTATCTATCTATCTATCTATCGAATATATATTATCTATCTATATAAAGCTTTAAATATGATTTTTATACCATATCAAAATTCTTGATGCACTGAAATTTCATAATTTTTGTTACCAATTTTAATATCAATAAAAAATAATACTGGCCTAAGTAAAAATAAGCTTACTGAAGACAAGTAAACAGTCACAAATTAGGCTACAACAGAACAAAGATCCTAAAAAACGGCCTACTTGAAAAACTTAAAGCACTGAATAATAAATATATTGTATAAAGAAAATGTGCAAATAGACTGAATAGTCTTCACTGTATACATTCAATATACATTCATTCTTATTTCTTTTCCAAAAGTGATTCAGTCAAGGACAGTAAGTAATTTTCTTTCTGATGTTTGATTTACATTATTGACACAAATGGCAACAGCAGCTATATATAGGCTGCATTATAGTTCACCCAAAAATGAAAATTCAGTTGATGTTCTAAACCTGTATGAGATTCCTTCATGCTGTTGAACACAAAAGAATATATTTGGAACAATATTGGTAACCAAACAGTTGCTGGGCCCTCACTACTTCCATATATGAAAAAAAAAAACACTATTGGAGTCAATTGGGACCAGAAACTGGTTACGGTCATTCTTCAAAATATCTTCTTTTTTGTTGAGGAGGAAAAGGAAACTCATAGAAGTTTAGAACAATTTGAGGGTAAGTATATGACAATATCTTCATTTTTGGGTGAATATCCTTTTAAGATCTCATCATATAGGCTAAGGATATCATATAGCCTAACACATGCTTTATCTTTAACTATTAACATTAAGACACAAATAACTGTGTTTACGAGGATACTCGCAAAGACGGGCATTTTGACAACAACTATGTGTATTTGACCGTTTAAGCACAAAGAGCTAAAGTTTAGTCAGTAATACGAGCAGGTGTATCAGGTAGAAACCGTTTTAATGCACGCATTTACCAGAATGAATTCTGCCCCGCAGCGTAATGTCCATGAACAGTATAAACCATTTGTTTTAAAACCTGCTTAAAACGCCTTGAAATGATAAGCTTAGACTACATCATGACGCGCTTCAATCAACGACTGATATATTTCTACCGGATTATCTCCCAACCCTTAAATGAATATAGTTTGTTCAAACACAAAAACAATATAAATCCAGTTAACCACCAAACTAACCTAAAATCTGTGTGGACGATGACACTGTTTTTATCTGCTCCATGTGCCCGGTTCACTTGCTGTTCCAGCAACTTCCACTCCATCATCAGCTTTAGTAAAATAACCTGATAGCTGGGGAATTTAAGTCATGTTTTTTATGTTGTTTGTATTTGAAGTTTTTCGTTTTTTGAGCCCCTCTCTCTTTTAGAATTGCTGACATTTTTACTTATTGAATGTTGTTCTTTGCTATTTCCAGATTACTCCAGAACAAAGTGAAGAGAGGTAAATGCAGACACACTGGGCACCAATCACCTGATAGATACGTGCGCATATCATTCAAAAGTCAAATATAGAATAAATGCATTTGATTGGTAAACCAATTTCAGACTTTACGTTTCAATCTCAAATGGTAATGCATGGAATTTACGGAAAAGCTCAACTAAATAACAGTGCTAATAAGTGGGGGGCATGGTGGCTTTGGCGATCAGCGCTCCAGTCAATCTACTCCACAGCCAATCACGGGCCCCCTCCTTGCTCGGGCCCCGGGGCTTCAGCCCCACCTAGCCCAATGGTTAAAACGGCCCTGTCTACACCAGACGCGAGCGGCGCGATTTGACAAAAGCAAATAGAATCCAGTGATGCTGTGGATGCGACACGACAAATCCATGACAGTATAACTGATGCCGCGTTTTATTTCTGATGAACTCCAGCGCTCTGACACAAAGAACAATTTCAAATATTCATAAGAGAATTTTGAAAAAATGGCTTCCTCACAAATATTAAACAGCACAAATGTTTACAACATCGATAATAATCAGAAATGTTTCTTGAGCAGTAAAGCATATTGGAATGATTTCTGAAGGATCAAGTGACACTGAAGACTGGAGTAATGATGCTGAAAATTCAGCTTTGATCACAGGAATACAGAAGCCTATATGTTTAAACATTCAAATAGATCATTTAAATTGACAATATTTCACAATATTATAGTTGTTACTGTATTTTTAATAAATAAATGTAGCCTTGGTGAGCATAAGAGACTCCCCCCTCACAATAAAAAGAGGGGGTGGGGGCCTTGAAAAAAATTTTATCTACAAAGGGGGGCCTGGCAGAAAAAGATTTGGGAACCACTGGCCAACTCAAACACAATATTTAATTTAATTTATAACTTTGCCTTTTTGCGAGAAAAACAATGGCACAATAAAAAAAGACTTTTCAGGTACAATCCCTCACTTTTTCTAGTTATATAAGGTTAAAATATGTTGCCTGTAATTTTTTTCTCATATCGCAATATAATATCGGTATCGCCTGGACAGTGTAAAATATCGTGATATGAATTTTAGCGAATATCACCCACCCCTAACGGCAGGTCATGACAGGATATGAAATATTGGGCACAACTTTACACAAACAGCACTAGTTAGCAATTTTAACATGTTAGTGTCAAGTTTACATGTGCAGGTTAAATATTGTGGCTATACATTCAAAATAACTTATGGAAAATTCACTGAACAGTCACGCAACTTTAGCATGCATTATTTAAGTACTAAAACCCACAATACAGCTTAGCCAGACACTGCGCTAAATCAGCAGTCGAGCGCACGGTAGCCATTTTAAAGAGCTGATTAGAGTGAATTTCCTCTGTATTTGAGCGTTTACTTGATACAGTTCCTCACCTTGTAAACACAATTTTTGTTTGATTTCGGTAAACTGAGGTACAAAATGAGTTTCTGTGGCAATGGAGCTTAACTTGTATTAAACCCGGAGCATTCTTCCAAATTACTGAATGAAAGTGGATTTTGGGTGTAGCGATATTAAAACAGCCGGTTTGTAAACGTTTACATTAGCATTAGCATTAGTCTCTGAGAAATGGACCTGCGTGTGGTAATTGCGGGGTCTTTACTGAAGTTGCTGATATAATTTAAAGTGTATTAATGCACAACTTCCACTCTTACTCACACAGCGAGGGAGGTGGTGAGAAATTAAATAGAGCTACAAGACAGAACCGTAAGTTCATCCCCCGTGGAAGTCGTTTGTACCCCCTCCATTCTCCTCATAAAACCCTCACTTAATAGTCTCTTGCTCTCCCTCTCACACAAACACATGCAGGGAGATGCACACTTCAAATAAATCAAAATGACAAGATGATTGGTTGGGAAAAATAGCTTAAAGAGGCTGTAATATTTTCCTCAGAGAGACAAAAGTGACTTTTTCTTTCCACATTAGCGCACATACACAACAAAACAGCTAAGCTAACATACTGTACATACATACTCACTATCGACCCGCTCTCAGAAAGCATGCCATGAGACACGTTCCAGTAAAGATGGAAATATGTTTTTGAGGTGACTCCAAGGGTATGCTAACATGCTATTCATACTATTTTTTATTAACATTGTTTTGTGTGTGTAATATATATACATTCTTGACAAATTTTCACCAATATAAATATTAAAGAATAGTTAACATAGTAAGTTTTCATTTTAAGCAAAATTCCATAAAATTGTAAAATGTGTTTTCAGATAATATATGCTGAATTAAGTTTTTCTAACCCCATTGCCATTTTTAACCAAAACTTATTTAAATCTGTAAAAAACATAATTCAACATACTGTCTTTACAGATGTCAAACTTTGTTCCTTATTTTGTGTGTTTTGCACCTCATGTGCCTTCCTTGCCCTTATTTGGTTCTCTTCCTGTTCCCTGATTGTTTCTAATTTGATCCCAGGTGTGTCTCGTCTTCCCTGTCTCAAGCATCCGCTGTTAAACGTCAAAGTGCTACGTGTATGTCCTTCCCGTGTTCTCTGATTAAAGATTATTATTTGAGAATTCTCCTGCATCTCCGCATTGTTTGCTCCTCGCTCCAACGCAGTATCAAAACCGTGAGAGAACAGCGGACCAGCAAACAGTAAGCGGAGCCCCTTTCCCCACGTTTGTTTTTTCCGGTTTTGAAAGTTTTTTGTTTTTGTGTTCCCCCCCCCAGTGATTATGGAAATCGCTGCATGCTTCATCGCGCTAGCCCGTAGAGATCTCTCCTTCATCGAGTATGCCAGGGAGTTCTGCGGGCTCGCCGCGGCGACGGCTTTGGATGACGCCACCATCAAATCTTTGTTCTGGCACGGGACCAATTACCATCGCCCCATGGACCTCCCAGACACCACGGGACTAAGCTGGAGGGAAGGGATCCTCCGGTGTCTGGAGAGCGTCCGGCCCCGAGCCAGAACCTGCCCACCGGCCGTGGCATTCTCATTCTCGTGGCCCGTTGACCCAAGCCCGCCAGTCACTGCAACGACAAGCCCGCCGGCCACCCAGTTCACCCCTAACCAAAGGAGGAGGATGAGGAGAAAAGGACTGTTCTCTGCCTTCATCCTAGCCCCAGAGCTCGCTCCAGTGTCGGCTCCAGCCCCAGAACTCTCTCCAGTGTCAGCTCCAGCCCCTGAGCCCGCTCCTGTGTCGGCTCCAGCCCCAGAGCTCGCTCCAGTGTCTGCTCCAGCCCCAGAGCTCGCTCCAGTGTCTGCTCCAGCCCCAGAGCTCGCTCCTGCGTGGGCTCCAGTTCCCGAGCATAGCCCACGGAGGGCTCCTGTCCCCGAGTATAGCCCACAGAGGGCTCCTGTTCCCAAGTATAGCCCGAGTATAGCCCACGAAAGGCTCCTGTTCCCAAGTGTAGCCCACGGAGGGCTCCTGTACCCGAGTTTAGCCCAAGGAGGGCTCCAGTCCCCGAGTTTAGCCAAAAGAGGGCTCCAGTCCCCGAGTTTAGACCAATGTGGGCTCCAGTCCCCGAGTTTAGCCCAGGAAGGGCTCCTGATCCCCCGTTGAGCCCAGGGAAGGCTCCAGCCCCCGGTTTTGGCCCCTAGAGGGCCTTGGAACCCGTTATCCTCTCAAAGTATTTTCAGTGGGGGCTAGTAGGGCTCCAGTCATAGTGGCCGGGCCGAATGGGGAGGCCGTCCAGCCATGCCCTTCCTAGTCTGCCTGCTCCGCCATGGCTCCCCGAGTCCCCTGATCTGCAATGGCCTCCTGAGATCCCCAATCCGTCATGACCTCCTAGTCTGCCTGCTCCGCCATGTCCCCCCGAGTTCCCAACGATCCGCCATGGCCTCCTAGTCTGCCTGCTCCGCCATGGTGCCCCAAACGGCCAGATCCACCATGGGTCCCGGAACGGGCGCCGCCCTGGAGGCCTTCTGTCCTGGAACCCTGCTCCTAGAGGCCTCCAGAGCACCCCCCCCCCTACCGTTGGATGTTGTACGGCGCGAGGATCGCCTTCCGGAGGGAGGGAGTCTATGTAAAGACTTTGTTCCTTATTGGGGGGTTGTGCACCCTATGTGCATTCCGGCCTTATTTGTTCTACTTCTGTCCCGATGTTTAAATTTGATCACAGGTGTGTTCGTCGTCCCTTGATGAAGTAGGTTATGAGCCCTGTGTTCGCTGTCTCCAGCATCCGTAGGTTAACGTCAAAGTGCTACGTGTGTGTCCTTCCTGTGTGCTCTGGGTTGGATGATTAAAGATTATTATTTGAGAATTCTCCTGCATATCTGTGTTCTTGCTCTCGCTCCAAAGCAGTAGCAGACCGTGACAACAGACTTACGTGATATAAAAAAGTGTGTGTGTATGTATAATGTATAAGTGTTTTAAATAAATATTCTTATGATTAGAGTTTGACTACTATGCGTGGGTACGGAGAGTATTCAGACCCCTTAAATTTTTCACTCTTTGTTATTTGCAGCCATTTGCTAAAATAATTTAAGTTAATTTTTTTTCCTCATTAATGTACACACAGCACCCCATATTGACAGAAAAACACAGAATTGTTGACATTTTTGCAGATTTATTAAAAAAGAAAAACTGAAATATCACATGGTCCTAAGTATTCAGACCCTTTGCTCAGTATTTAGTAGAAGCACCCTTTTGATCTAATACAGCCATGAGTCTTTTTGGGAAGATGCAACAAGTTTTTCACACCTGGATTTGGGGATCCTCTGCCATTCATCCTTGCAGATCATCTCCAGTTCTATCAGGTTGGATGGTAAACTTTGGTGGACAGACACTTTTAGGTCTCTCCAGAGATGCTCAATTGGGTTTAAGTCAGGGCTCTGGCTGGGCCATTCAAGAACAGTCACAGAGTTGTTGTGAAGCCACTCCTTCGTTATTTTAGCTGTGTGCTTAGGGTCATTGTCTTGTTGGAAGGTAAACCTTCGGCCCAGTCTGAGGTCCTGAGCACTCTGGAGAAGGTTTTCGTCCAGGATATCCCTGTACTTGGCCGCATTCATCTTTCCCTCGATTGCAACCAGTCGTCCTGTCCCTGCAGAAACGTGTGAAACGGGTGAAAAACACCCCCACAGCATGATGCAGCAACCACCATGCTTCACTGTTGGGACTATATTGTACAGGTGATGAGCAGTGCCTGGTTTCCTCCACACATACCGCTTAGAATTAAGGACAAAAAGTTCTCATCAGACCAGAGAATATTATTTCTCACAGTCTAAGGGTCCTTTAGGTGTTTTTATGCAACACTTCATGTGTCGTGCACTGAGGAGAGGCTTCCGTCGGGCCACTCTGCCATAAAGCCCCGACTGGTGGAGGGCTGCAGTGATGGTTGACTTTCTACAACTTTCTCCCATCTCCCGACTGCATCTCTGGAGATCAGCCACAGTGATCTTTGGGTTCTTCTTTACCTCTCTCACCAAGGATCTTCTCCCCCGATAGCGCAGTTTGGCCAGACGGCCAGCTCTAGAAAGGGTTCTGATCGTCCCAAACGTCTTCCATTTAAGAAATGAAGGCCACTGTGCTCTTGGTAACCTTAAGTGCAGCAGAAATTTTTTTGTAACCTTGGCCAGAATTGTGCTTTGCCACAATTCTGTCTCTGAGCTCTTCAGGCAGTTCCTGACCTCATGATTCTCATTTGCTCTGACAGCACTGTGAGCTGTAAGGTCTTATATAGACAGGTGTGTGGCTTCCTAATCAAGTCCAATCAGTATAATCAAACACAGTGGGACTCAAATGAAGGTGTAGAACCAACTCAAGGATGATCAGAAGAAATGGACAGCACCTGAGTTAAATATATGAGTGTCACAGCAAAGGGTAGGACCTAATACTTAGGACCAGGTGATATTTCAGTTTTTCTTTTTTAAATAAATCTGCAAAAATGTCAAAAATTCAGTGTTTTTCTGTCAATATGGGGTCCTGTGTACATTAATGAGGAAAAAAAAATTAACTTAATGATTTTAGCAAAATGGCTGCAATATAACAAAGAGTGAAAAATGAAAGGGGGTCTGAATACTTTCCGTACCACTGTATATATATAATTAAATAAGAATTTAATAATGAAATAATAAAAATAAATAATAGTATATAATTAAATCAAGTAAAAAATAAGCCGCAATATCAGATTACTTAATATATATATAATATATATATCTATTTTATATATTACTCTTATATTTACTATTTTTTATTATGTGGTCTGTAAAGACACAAACAATAAAAATAAGTAAATATACAGAAGGGAAATTAATGGATTGACAAATAAACTGCCAGAAAGAAAGAAATATATATATGTATAGATAGATAGATAGATAGATAGGATAGCAGATAGAGGATAATGTATTTAATTTATACCATTGTATACATTATTCTATACTCTTTGCTATACTATATTAATACTGTTTTACTAAACAAATAATAAATTATATAAAAATATATAGATATGGGTAAATATAAAAAATATAAAAAAGAAAATAAATAAATTAAACAATTAAATATTCATCACAAAATAATGTAAAAAAAAATGTGTCAAATAACAAGTCTTGAACTACAGCATCCTACTTGAATAGCGACGCCCACTCTCTTCCTGCACCTTTGTTGCCAAACGTTTGCACAAACCCCAACACGCTGGGTTGGTTTATCTGCCAACCACAGCATGGGCTCAGACGCTATTATTGTAGCCCTCACAGGTGTGATTTTTCTATAGCAAGCTCCCTTCAAATACGCAGTCGCACTGCAGGTTTCGACAGGAAATTGAGTGCGAGCGGTATCTGGTTGGAATAACTGGCCAGGTGGTGGGCATGAAATTAACTTATTTTTGAACATTTTGAGATATTTGAGGGTGGGCGGTTCGAGCTCTTAACTGGAGCTTCTAGAAACCATGGATGTTCTGACCCAGGTTTGTGTGTGTTGAAGCGTTTTCAAAACATTACGGACTAAAATCATACTTGTCAAAGACATTTTGGAGAGGTGTTGCTTAATTTTTTACCCCAGTAACTTCTACAACTATCTGAAAACACTGAGATACAACGTTTTTACCCAGAATACTAAGTCATGAGCTATCTTCAGTATAGCATACTACCATACAACTCTTTCTGCAGTACACTCTTAAAAATAAAGGTGCTTCACGATGCCATAGAAGAACCTTTTTGTCTAAATGGTTCCATAAAGAACCTTTAACATCGGAAGAACCTTTCTTTTTGACTAAAGGTTCTTCGTGGTGAAAGAAGGTTCTTCAGATTACAAAAAGGTAAGAAAGAGATGGTTCTTTAAAGAACCTTTGACTGAATGGTTCTTTGTGGAACCAAAATTGGTTCTTCTATGGCATCGCTTGAAGAACCTTTTGAAGCACCTTTATTTTTAAGAGTGTATATACTAAGTAAACTGTGCACAATATGACAATGTGTTCTGAATATCCAGAATATAACAGTGAATTGCTCTTAACATTGTGTCCTACAATGAAATGCATACAGCTCGCTATGGAAGCCTGTTTCCACTAGGAAATAAAACCATAATTGAAACTTTTTTTTCTCACAATTCAGATCCCCCCCCTCCCCCCTCACAATTCTGAGAAAGATAATTTTCTTTTCAGAATTCCGAGTTATGAATTCAGAAATGCAGGATATGAGCTCGCAATTCTGACATTTTTTTTATTAAAAAATGTGAGTTTGTATTTTGCTATTCTAAATTTGTATCTTATAATATAAACTAAATTTGAGAATATAGATATAAAGCTCTCAATTCTGAGAAAAAATGTCTGAATTACTCAGAATTGATACATTTATTCTTGCAATTTTGAGTTTATTCAGAATTGTGAGATATAAACATATAATTGCCAGAAACAAGCTCAGAATTGCAAGAAAAAATAAGTCTGAATTGCACCATAAAAATTCGCAATGACCTTTACTTATTTATTTATTTTTTTTACCCTGCATGTGGCAGAAACAAGCTTCCACAGCTTGTCCTTCTGTTTTCCATCATGAACCTGAATATCAGTCACAATAATCATTCCTGGCAAATCTTTACCAGTAGAAATGTCTAAATATTTTAACTAAAGTTAAATTAACATTTAAATAATTTTATGACATTTTTAATCATAAACCCTATAAAAATGTTTGAAAAAGATGGCCAAAAATAAAAATAAGTGAAAATAAACTTAATTCAACAATTTTTTTTTTTTACCAACTTACACAGTTTTGCTTTTCAAGTATTTTTTGAAGCATGTTTAGACATTTTTGACTGAAAAACATACCTATGAAAATAAGAAAATATATTTAAAATAGTTTTGCAGCGTTCCAAACAAAACAGTAGGCACAATACAGTATGTCCACACTGAGTGAAAATAAGCTTATAGAGATTAAGTGCTATCCCCAGTGACTCTTACATTCAGTTACAAAAAAAACTTGGCATAAAATCAGTCACTTAAAAAGGCCCTTTGCACCCATGACATCACCAGAACACAACTGTTCACTTAGGCGAGCAGGAAACTGTGATGTGTGCCAGAGCTCTTTCTCCAGTGCAGAAAATGTCTTCAGAATGACATACTTCACGACGACTCCTACCTAGACTTCAGCTGCTGTCAAATATAACAATATAATATTCCTGTCTATGTCGACACTGCCAACAGTCAAGCTAAAAGACACACTGAGGATCAGTTGCTCACAACAAAACCCAACACTCGGCTCTGATCACAAGACTGCAGTTCTAGGATTCGATCAGCAGAGCTACAGTGCTTAGCATAACATTAATCAACACAGATGACTGCTTAAACAAATGTTGCAAATGCAAAACTTGTCAAAACAAAGGTGTTATGGGTGTTGTTTTGCAGTTGCAAGGGTGTGAATGGTTTTTATTAGAAGTAATGTGGTTATTAGTGCGTTGTGAGTAGTTATAGAGCATTGCTATACAGTTGGTAGATTTAAGAACAAGTCGATTTTGCAACTTACTATGCGAATACTAGTGTGTTCTGAGTGGATTTAGTGCATACGCAGTTGCTAGTGTGTTTTGAGCAGATTTAACGCATCACTATATCATTGCTAGTCTGAGTGGAATTAGCGCACACATATGCTAGTGGGTTTGGAGCAGATTTAACGCATCCTCTATCATTTGATAGTCGAGTGGGAATTAGCGCCACACATATGCTCGCGTTTCTGGCGGAATAGTCATCCGCAGTTTCGCTAGTGGGTTCGATGGATGTAGTGCATAGCAGTGGCTAGCAGGTTTTTGAGCAGATTTCAACGCACACTAATCATGTAGTCTGAGTGGAATTAGGCACCCATATGCTAGGTGTCTGAGTGGATTAGTTCATAACGCAGTTGGCTAGTGGTTCCGAGTGGAATTAGCGCACACATATGCTAGCGTTTTCTGAGTGGAATTAGTTCATACGCAGTTGCTAGTGTGTTCCGAGTGGATTTAGTGCATACGCAGTTGCTAGTGTGTTTTGAGTGGATTTTGTGCATCACTATGCAATTGCTAGTGTGTTCTGAGTGGAATTAGAACATATGCAGTTGCTAGTGTGTTTTGAGTGGATTTAGCACATCACTATGCAATTGCTAGTGTGCTCTAAGTGTAACTAGCGCATATGCAGTTGCTAGTGTATTCTGAGTGGATTTAGCACATCACTATGCAATTGCTAGTGTGTTCTGAGTGGAATTAGTACATGATTATATGATTGCCAGCATGTTCAAAGGGGAATTACTGCATATGCAGTTGCTTGTGTTTTGATTGTATTTAGCGCAAGTCTATATGACTGCTAGTTATGGCGTTATTTTAATGACAAATGTCGAGAGCGCATTATTGTATCGAGAGCGAATCTCTCTGCACGCTGCTCTCGCCCAGAGAGAGTGCTCGCACTTAAAACGTGTCTCTCCTCTCACTCAAACTGTGTCCTGTGCACTCTCAAATCTCTCTGTGCTCATGCTATAGATATGAATTATTTTCGCACCTGAATCTTTAATCTTCAATCTTCTGATTTAAGACAGAACTATTTAGATATGGGTCAGATGCAGAGGCGGACTTAACCATTAGGCAAAGGTAGGCGACCGCCTTGGGCCCCCAAAAGCCAAGGGCCCCCTAAAATGCTTTTCATAAGATATGCGCGTTCATGCGGACGCGAAAGAGGTGCTCTGGTGTGTGGCAATTGTTACACCCCACGACAACCGTCTGTGCGTCCGCGTTGAACGTGCTTCTTAGCAAAAGTAGGGTGATGTAGAAAATGGGGACGGAATCCCGGAATCTATTCATAAAAACGGATTTTACTGTGTAACGCGGAATGTGACGGAATGAACGACGCAGACACGCGTTTCGTTTGCAATTTAAGCACGCGCAACGCTCGCGGTTGTCGTCTGTAGTAGCTAAATAGTATTTTTTTTCCATTTAATATTCACATACACTAGTCCATATCGCGGTTTGATTGAAGTGCACTGAATTGCATTTGATTTATTCATTCAATATTTGACGAATTCCGTGACATTGCTCGTTACACAGTAAACTTCTGTTGTGTAGCATTTTGAATGTACAAAAATGAAAGGGTTTGTTTAATTTTCATTGGAATAAAAGATAGATTAATGTTTTTCCTTCATTTGATTACCAGAAAAATTTAAAATACACAACACAGAATTTCTAAAAAATAAGTAAATCAAATTTTAATTTAATGGGGCACTATTATTGTATACAAATTAATAAATTAAGTTGTTTTCATGAATTCAATTAATTAGACATGTTTTTGATTAAACCATTAAAATGGAATACAGAAAAATTAAAACTGAAATCGCAGAATTTGAGCCCTAAGAATGTATTTTTGTTAAACTTTTAATAGGCCTAAATTGCTGTTAAATTAAACAAGTTTCATGATTTTAATTAGACATGTTTTTTGTTAAAATTTAATATAATCATTCAGAAAAATTAAAACGAAAAAAAAAAAACTGAATACAAAAAAATTTAAAACGAAAAAATTAAACTCTAATTTGAGAAAAATAAAACGGTATTCATAGGGCCCTACATATATCATGCATCTGAAGCTATACTTTTAATACTAAGCAACAGTGCATATTATATAGGGCCCTTTTTTTTTTTTTTATGAAAATTTTTTTTTTTTTGTGAAAAGACCCAAGAGGGACATGCACAGTCACTTTCCACACAGGCACTCATGTTTGGTTGAAATAATCCTTAAGCATGTACATTTATAATTTCCTTCAGTTTAATTTAAATGTGCAATTAAAATAAAAAATAAATGTACATTTTAAAGTTTAGAATTAGACAATTGCATAGTGAAAATTACTTCAAAGCACCACCTAGTGTCCAACCTACTCTAATAAAAACCTGTTTAAATGTGAACAAGGGATTTACAACATTAAAGAAATCCTTTATTTATAACATGTACATGAACAATCTAAAAGATTAGACAACTATGGGACACAGTCGTGCAGCAAGCAACAGTGAAAGAAACCTCAAGTTTGTAGATGTGTGAAATTGTATAGGGCCCCATTCCCGTATTTTGCATGCTATGGGAGCCCAAAAAAAACAAAAACATATCACTAAATCCACCCCTGGTCAGATGCACTATTCCCTAAACCGATTCTTACGATTTGAAGACCAAATATAACACTATAATGAATTTTTCATATTTGCCATAACATTACTACATTCTATTCTATGGGTTTAATGCATTTGCAGACAATATAATTACATGTAACTGTCATATAACTGTATATTCACTGTTTCAGAGGAGAGTGCCATTGAATGTGTAGCTAATATTAAGTGTATTTTATGGAAAAAAAAAAAATCAGACCTGAAACCAACTCTGGATTTAAAAAAATTAAAATAAAAATCTCCCAATAAATGTCCAAACAGCGATGCTATTAGAGCATTTATTGTATTATGTCTTGCATCATTTACATCTATTTTTGTATTTGATGTTGATTTGAGGAGTTGTTACTTATTATTGTCATCATACCAACTGAGAATTTATTGCAATGATTTTAAATTCAGTTGAGGTATCTGACATATTATGAAATAACATTGATGTTTTTTATGAAGTCTTTAGAGCCATAGGCTATAATATGTTGTTTTTAGATAAATTGCTCAGAGACCAACCAGTTGGACAGAGGTTATATGTACAAATCATCCAAGCACCCAATTAAGCCATTTCTAATATAGGCCACATTTCAATAACGTTGCTAAATATTATTAAACTGGAAAGAAATTAAAGATCCATCTTTGATTGTCAAAAGAATTCCAGGTTCAGTTCACTCAGCCAATTAGATTTCAAGTAGTATTTTCATCGGTCAGTTGTGGAGGTCTGATTGGTTTAAGCTTTATTTATATAGCACCTTTTAAAACAGTGTATACAAAGTAGCCTACTTTACAAAGAGATGCATATGTACATTCTCAGAAAATATCAAAATACAAACATAAAAGAGATATAGTAAAACAAAGTAGCTACAATAACCAGTTTGTTAAAACAAAAATACAACAATAAAAAAATCAAGGAAAGGCCCAGCACAAATCTGTTTTGAGACTACTTTTTGAAAGTGCATAATGATAACTTTTGACAACGTTTAATTCAGGTGCGAAAATAATTCATATCTATAGCGTATGAGCACAGAGATTTGAGAGTGCACAGGACACAGTTTGAGTGAGAGGAGAGACACGTTTTAAGTGCAAGCACTCTCTCTGGGCGAGACCAACGTGTATCTGAGCGCGTGCGTCCGGTTTTGTGCGAGAGCAGAAGAAATCAGTGCGCGAGCAGAGAGATTCGCACTCGCACATTATATTAATGTGCTTTCGCGCTACAATAATGCGCTCTCGACATTTGTCAGTAAAATAACGCCATACTAGTCGTATTGACAGTTTTCCAGATACTGCTTATGCAGTTGATTAGTTAGCTTTACTATAAGCAGATTTAGCACATGGTGGGGTTTTGAGTTAATTTAGCACCTAGCAAGAAGTTTCTAAGAGTTCATAGGGAAGTCGCACATTGCGGTTTGGTTTAGTGGTTCTGACTGTTACACACTATGTGCAGCTGCAGGTTTTGAGTTATGTTATTGCTTCGTTAATCTTGACGCATACGATCCACACGGTGTGCTCACTCTGGCTGGTCCGGGAGCGTCCGATCACACCGGTGTGATCCCTATAGGCTGGTCCCTGGAGCGTAAGATCACACGGTGTGATCACATAGGTGGGTCCCGGGAGCGTACGCTCACACGGTGTGATCACTCTAGTGGTCCCTTGAGCGTACGATCCACGGTGTGATCACTCCTCGGCTGCTTCCTGGAGCCGTACGATCACCACGGTGTGATAACTATAGGTGGTCCATGGAGCGTACGATCACACGGTGTGATCAACTCGGCTGGTCCCTGGTGAGTTACGATCACAACGGTGTGATCACTCTAGGCTGGTCCCTGGAGCGTACGATCACACCAGTGTGATCAGTCTTGACTGGTCCCTGAAGCGTACGAACACACCAGTGTGATCAGTCTTGGCTGGTCCATGAAGCGTACGATCACACCGGTGTGATTAGAACATTGAGTGCATCACGTGATCAACTGCTGAATTCAAATCTGCTTTCGCGCTTTGGCTGGCGCGGAGCCAGAGACGGACGCTGTGCCGTTGTGATATTATCAAAACTAGTGTTAGTGTTTTCAACCATATAGTGCTTATTTTAGGTTCCAGACATTTAAATACACATAAGTACTAACAAATCCATACATTTACAGTTTGTAAAATACAAGCTGATGTCTATGGAAACGGCAATAACGATCCTTACAAATATAATCTGACATGTTTTATTGATATCATATACACAGTGTAGGTAACAATAACATTTATGCTATTCTTCTCCCAGTTCACCGGAGACTTACTTTAATATCTTTTGGGAGGAGAGGATGAATTTATGTGTTGTTAATCCCACAGCTCGGATTCAGCGCGAACTTAAAGGGTTAGTTCACCCAAAAAAAAATTCGATGTTTTACTCACCCTCGAGGCATCCTATGTGTATGTGACTTTCTTCTTTCAGACTAATCCAATTGGAGTTATATTAAAAATGGTTCTGGCTATTCCAAGCTCTATCATTGCAGCCAGCGGGTGCTGCAGTTGAACAGTCCACAAGTTGTCAAATAAAGCGCGCGCATTCATAATAAACGTGCCTCACACGGCTCCAGGGGGGTGAATAAAGGCCTCCTGTAGTGAATCTATGCATTTTTGTAAGAAAAATATCCATATTTCAAATGTAATAAACACTTTTCTCTCACTTCCGGTATCTGTCGTTCCGGCGGATGACGCAGCGCGCCTCTGAGATATGCTAGTTTTGCGAGTTTGTTTATAGGCAAAAGGAAGCAAAGTTTCCTTACTTTAGCAAAGGAAAGCCAGTCTCCTCTTGGTTTATATTGAAGTCCTCCGACATTTTTCTTTGCAAATCTTCGGTTTGTACTTCTAATTCGTGACCGGCATTTTGTTTCGTTCTCTCTCCGCATTCGTCAATAATCATGCAATGCCGACATACTACGTCATCTGCCGGAACGGCTGCCTCATATGACAGATACTGGAAGTGAGAGAAAAGTGTTTATTATGTTTGAAATATGGATATTTTTCTTACAAAAACGCATAGATTCACTACAGGAGGCCTTTATTCCACCCCGGATGCTGTGTGAGGCAGTTTATTATGAAGTGCGGCACTTTTTGACAACTGGTAGACTTCACTTGCAAACACCGCTGACGGCATGAGAGAGCTTGGAACAATTTTTAATATAACTCCGACTGGATTCGTCTGAAAGAAAAAAGTCATATACACCTAGGATACCTCGAGGGTGAGTAAAACAAAAGCTAATTTTAATTTTTGGCTGAACTAAAACCCTTTAACATGGCGGCACCCATCACCCGGTATAGATCAACTAACATGGTCGGTCATTATAATGGTGTTTAAACTTCAAATACATTTACTTGCACATTTACTTGGGATATCAGATATTTCATAATATATTGAACATGTTTGTGAATATTTTTTTAATAAAAAAGGAAAAACGAAATAAAAGCAATACATGTGTCATACTGCGCTATTGTTGCTGCGGTGTCTCACATGACAAGCATGACACGTCACCATGGAAACAATAAGGCGATACATTCTAAAATAACAGTCGCCTAAAAAAAACTCACCCTGGGGGCTCTGCTAGAATATTTTAAACTCACGTGTGATAGGGTTAAGCAGTTGCTGCGATATTTGGAGTGGACTTATGGTTGCATTATGGCTGCTAATGCATTCATATAACATTTTTTTTTAGCAGATTTAGCGCAAATGCGGTTGCAAGGGTGACTTGAGAGGTTTTAGCACATTGTTATGATTTCTGTGGTTACCAAAAGTAACTTCTCAAAGGTTGAGAAAACAAAATCATGTTCGTTATGTACACTGTGAGAACAATTCATTGTAGCCTTACTGACGGGAGTTCTTTCTGAATATAGTCTCCTAGCATCAACTGAGTATCGCAAGCACAACGTGTCATTGCGGCAAGATCTAATTTAACACAAAAAGCTGCTCCAGGAATCCATGTTCTCAGGTTCATGACTGCTAACGCTAACAATGACTGCTCTTCTGTTTTGACATGTTTAAATGGGAAATGACAATTAGAGAGAGTCGGTGAACATTCTCTTTGTAATGAGCTCGATATGAGATGACAAGCGTGCTGAGAGATTTCATCTTTTATTCTGAACAGTATCCCATGATTCCTTGCACCTCAAAACAGCAAAGAATCAGTGAAAAAGTAATGTCTGTCTGTGATTTCTCACAAATATGAACCCAAAACCACCGGTGTCATGGTTCTTGTTACTGCCTGCTTTCTCTTTAATAGACAAGTGCAGTACACTTTTAATAAAGCATATAAGCTCATCATATGAGGCATGGCCTGATTTAGATGCATTCTCTTTCTTCTAGCAGTTTATTAATTTATCGGAGCCATCATTTTCCCAGCTGTCACTATGGCATGCCGAGGCGTCTCATTGGATCTCTGAGGGCCTCATACAGTGGCGCTATGAGCCAGTGTAGAGACCTTGAAATCTACAGCTGGTCTTATTGGGGGCACAGAGCTCACACAGGCAAACATACTCATTTACACACATATATAGACACACATTGGCTGTACTTCTGGGGCAACAAGCTCTACATATCTGACAGATGCTCTCCTTTTTCTCATTAACTCTGGCACAATGTAAAAGAAAAAAGACAGAACGACTCACTCAGGCTTTTTAAAGTGGTCTTACTGTACATGCGGCCCAAATTAGGTTGATTATTTCTGAAGCAGTTCAATTAATAATGAGACACAATGGGTACATTCTCAAACAAGCAGATGTGACAGGAAAGGTGTTGACTAACCTGCTTTAACAGCTTAAAGTGACCTTGTAATTAAATTGTAAAAAGTGACTCCAAACTGGCTGCTATTAACTGAATGACATGACTCAAAGCGACCACCTTAAATGAATTAATTGACTACCTTGAACAACTCAAAGTGGACTTATCAAATTATTCAAAATGACTCAATTTTAATGGCTCAAGGTGACCACTTTACATGACTCAGTGACTACCAAAGACACCTCTTTGAAGAATTAAAAGTGAACATAATAAATGATTTATAAATAAATAAACGATTAAATGATACTGAGTGATCATATTAAATGATTCTAAGTGACCACTTTAAATGACTCATTGACTGCCTTAAATGATTCAAAGTGACCCAGTTAAATGACTTACCAATTTGATTTACTCAGTGACCCCTTTAAATCATTTTAAAAACTTTGATTCAGTGTGATCACGTAAATGATTCAAAGTATTCACCCTAAATGACAACTCAGTGTGACCACTTTGAATGAATCAGTGACCATCGAAAATGACTCAGCTGATCATATTAAATCACTCAATATGCCCAACTTAAATGATTCAAAATAATGACCCTAAATGATTCAGAATAACCCCTTAAATGACTCAAAGTGATAAACTTGATGATTCAGAGTGACCATCTCAGTTTGGCCACATTAAATTATTTAAAGTGATTACATTAAATAACACAATGACCTCCCTGAATGCCTCAAAATGACTGCCTTAAATGATCATTTGACTCAAAACTACCACTTAAAGATGATTCAGTGTGTTCACCTTAAAGGGGTCATATGATGCGAGTTCAAGTTTTCCTTTCTCTTTGGAGTGTTACAAGCTGATTTGTGCATAGATAAGATCCCTGAAGTTTGCAAAGACTAAAGTCTCAAAACCAAAGAGATATTCTTTATCAAAGTTAAGAGTCAGCCACGCCCTCCTAAAACGGCTCTTTCTAACACGCCCCCACACATCTACCTCACTATGTGGAAATATTATTAGCATAATGCCGCCCAAATGTTGAAAGAAGGCGTGGTTTCAGTAACCGTGTTAGTGTTGAAGCAGCATGTCAGGGTGACGCTGTGTGTTTCTAGGTGAAAGCTAAAGCACTTTATTTGGCCTTCTGAAATTAGATGCATTTAGGAATCTTTTAGATTACTTAAAACAGAACAGCAATGCGTTTTATGGATGACCGTTTCATGAACCTAGGATAGGAGGTAATTCTGACTTTGCTATGAAAATCTGGCGCTTCTGAATCAGCAACTGTTTTGTTATTAGTTTAAGTATTTTGCTATTGACTGTTCAAATGCGGAGTTGTGCGCATCGTGTGTGTGTGTGCGCGTGCGTGGTGACGAGAGAGAGAGAGAGAGAGAGTGAGACACATCACAGTGGAGTCAGCTGTCTTAACCGTGGCTTGTGTACTGCACACATACCAGCTTCAGCACTGTGTCTGTCACGCGACTCTATTCACCTTTCGGGCTCTTCCTTTATATTTTTTTTTTGGAAAAAAGGATTAAGTTCGGATTATGGAAGGGGCGTTACATTTCCGAAGAGTGCTTGCGGTGTTTGGCCAATCACAATGAACTGGGTCAGCTGGCAAATCAGAGCAGACTGCGCTTGTCGGAAGGAGGGACTTTTTAGAAAACAAAGCGTTTGAGAGAGGCTGGGCTTAGAGGACCTACAATAATGTATTTGAAAAATAATTGGTTTTTTGAACATTAAAGCATGTCAACATATTCTGTTACACCAAATACACAAAATAATGATCTTTAAAAAAGCGTCATATGACCCCTTTAAATGATTCTAAGTGAGCATTTAAAGATGCACTAAGCGATTTTTGCCAAACAATGTTAATATTTGAAAGCACCAAAACAAAAACATGCCCATACCCCAACAGGACCTCACCCCTATTTTGAAATCTCCGCCCCACAAGTACGTACGCAACCATGGCAACGACGATCGCGGAAACAAGTGAAGATGACACACAATCATATTCAAACAAAAGCCAACACAGAAAAGTTGTGTGAAAAAGCAAAATCAACGTATCTCACCTATCAAGTAGAAACAGCGCAACCTCGGCATCCGATTCCAGGCCTTCCTGCTCCTTGAGTTCTCTCCACCACTGGAAAGCTGCTCTGATATTTACACGGGTCCTACCTCTTGCCTGATTGTAACCCTTGTTTTTAATGTTTTGTTTCTCTGATATTTTCCTCTTTTTTTTTTATCTGCCATCTCTCTCTATCTGTAGTCGATCTGCTAATATCCGTCCTGTGCTCTCAAACTGAGCGCTCTCTTCTCGCTGTCATTACAAGACACACCCCCCTTACTGCTGCTTGGCTACAAGTGTGTTTTGGGAATCGGTCCGACGCTGTGGTCAAAAGCGTTTTCCAAAAAAAGCTTAGTGCACCTTTAAATGACTCCAGAGACTATGTTAAATGACTCAAAATGGCCACTTAAAAGGATTCAAAGTGGCTGCCGTAAATGATGCGATCATTGTGATCGCATTAAATGACTGAAAGTGACCACTCCCCTGAGTGACTTAAATGACCATTTCAAATTATTCAAAATAACCGGATTCAGAGTGATCACTTATTTGATTTAAAATAATCCCCTTAAATTATCATTGGTAACTCAAAATTGCTACATCTCAATTTGCACATTTGTTAATATTACTGCTGCTATTATTATCAAGTAGCTTCATCTTAATTTGCACATTTGTTAATATTACTGCTGCTATTATTATCAAGTAGCTTCATCTTGATTTGCACATTTGTTAATATTACTGCTGCTATTATTATCAAGTAGCTTCATCTTGATTTGCACATTTGTTAATATTACTGCTGCTATTATTATCAAGTAGCTTCATCTTGATTTGCACATTTGTTAATATTACTGCTGCTATTATTATCAAGTAGCTTCATCTTAATTTGCACATTTGTCAATATTACTGCAGTGATGAGACGTGAAACAACATTTGTTTTCATGAGAACATGCATATTCCAAGTCATAACATGACAAACTTTAAATGTGCATTCTAAAAAGTAGTAAAAGGCTCAAAAGATCCTAAAGCTCCTTTAAAAAAAACACTACTTTTTATGAGAGAGCTTGCTGTGGAGCCCACGAACACATCATGAACATTGGTGGGAGCAGCTGTTCTTCACATGTTTTTGCAGAGCCTCAATGGTGTATTTCATGCACTTGGGGTAGTGGATGTTCACCACATACAGACACATCAGGAGTCCAAATGCCTTGGGGACATCGGAGATGTCAGTGATGACAGGATGTCCAAATGAGAGCAATGTTGGTTATTCCTTGGGAAGCATATCACACTGCTGCTCCTCAGTTACAATCAGAATGCCCTTGTCAATTTCTTTCACAACATCCTCAATTTCACTGGATGGCAGGGAAAACACAAAATATTACATTACTTATTAACTTTATAACAACTGAACACACATATGTACATACACTATTAAAGTTGTGTGTTTTGTTAAAAGGACAGCTACCAATAAATGAAAATTGTCATTCACCCTCAAGTTGTATACATTTCTGTTATGCTGAACACTAAGGAAAATATTCTGAAAAATGTTTGTAACCAAACATGAAAGTCAACGGTGCTCCTCAACTGTTTTGGTTACAAACATTCAAAATAACTTCCTGTATTAAACTGTTAAAAGCCTGTACAAATTTCTTTCTTTGTTCATGACTTGAACCAAGACATTAAAATTCAAATGGGAAAATGGGTGGAAAATACACCTCCGGAACCAAATAGGCTAAACAAGGGGAACAATTTTGCATGTTATTTTCTTTACCGGTATTCTACATGATTTCTGAATGTCATAAAATGTGACCAACCAATGCCACGCATGAATTTATTTCCTTATAATCACCAATTTGGCTGCGTGCAATCATCCTAATCTGGTCCCACCAGTTTATAATGATCTGAAAATCTTGGGGTAAAAAGAGATATCCTTTCAAATCATCATCTTTGTTGCACTGCATGTTCAATGACCTTTGCTTCCTTTGCTCCTGTTAACAAACTCGCGACACTAGCATATCTCACAGGCGCCTGTGCTGCGCATACGTCCTGCATCATCCGCCCGGAGTGGCTTGCACGTATGATAGTCAGCGGAAGTGAGAAAAAAGTGTTTATAACGTTTTAAATATGGATATTTTTCTTACAAAAACGCATCGATTTGCTACAGGAGGCCTTTATTCACCCCCCGGAGCCGTGTGAGGCACGTTTTATGGATGAATGGATGCACTTTAATTTGACTACTTTTGAAATGTTGAAAAAAACAAACACCTGCTTACTGCAATGATAGAGCTTGGAATAGCCAGGACAATTTTTAATTTAACTCAGATAGAATTCGTCTGAAAGAAGAAAGTCATATACACCTAGAATGCCTTGAGGGTGAGTAAAACATTGGCTAATTTTCATTTTTGGGCGAACTAACCCTTTAAGCAAAGTTGCTAATGGCCAATATGCCAGCACTGCTATGAGCCTGAATATTTTCAGGATTCACAACAAAATGGCAATTACAGCAAAATAATCAAAAATGGCGATGTCCATAAACAGGGTTTCTGCTGGTTTTATGAAGATAAATTCAAGACTTTAAAAGACCTTTTAAAAACCAATTATAGAAAACTCAAGGAATAAATTGAAGGGAAAATAATACGTCAAATTATGTTCTCTAAATTTTGAAGTTGTTTTCCAATTCAAATATCAAAATTTTCTTAAAGGGTTCACCCAAAAAAGAAGGGAAAAAAAGAAAAGAAAACGGTCATTTACTAAACCTCAAGTTGTTCTGAACCTGAATGAGTTTCTTTCTGTGACAAGTCCCAGATAGTCTAACACACTACACAACCCCACAACGTGTTACAACCCCAGATCACAAATATTTCTTCTTCTATTACCTGGACCACATCACTGCAGATTGATGGTGCTCAGTTTAGTCACCCACAACTGTAATTCCAACGGTCATGTCCTTGATGAATTCCTGCTCCGAGCCTGTGTGCTTTAATAAAAACAAAGGGAAGCATTAAAATGTGCCTTACAATCGTAAAGCTTACAGACTCCAATAAATGTGCATTTATAAAGTAAATAAATTTACTTACAACTTTGTCAAAGCTCTACAATGTGAATGTCATTTCCATTATGTCTGCATAGCATTTTGATGGATAAAACTGCAAAAGGACTTGCTGCGGTCCATCCACAAGATTATTGAATTCTGCGCTGATCTTCAGTCATTCCAAAATATCATAAACATGAAAAATACAGAAACATGTTAAAACACTATAAAATAATAAACATAAATATATAAATAAATCTTTACAGAGAAAGTCAAATGTATTGACAAGTTTTTTTTAATTACCAAAGCCCAACTTTACCATCCAGACGAGGCTTTTACATTACTCAACACACAATTATAACAAAATAAAAGGAAATTGAACACATTTGACACATTTGACACATTTGTGTCTATCCTTATTGTATGGCTATTTATACAAGATATAGCTACGCTTTTATTACTGTTATTCAAAAACTTATAGATTTGAACATATGCAATATACTTATGACCGTATATTCCTGCAGAATTACAATGGTTTCTGGTGAAGCACCTGAATGACTAACATTACTTGAAATTACTAGAAAACTGAAAGAAGATACCTTCAGAACTTCATCTGAACCAAGCTTATGTCAGCAATATCAAATGTAACATTACAGGGGTCATATGATGTTGCTGAAAATAATATTATTTTGTGTATTTGGTGTAATAGAATGTGTTTATGCGGTTTAAGGTTCAAAAAACACATTATTTTCCACATACTGTACATTATTGTTTCTCCTCTATGCCCCGCCTTTCTGAAATGCGTCGATTTTTACAAAGCTCATCGGTCTGAAAAGCGAGGTGTGCTCTGATTGGCCAGCTATCCAGTGCGTTGTGATTGGCCGAATACCTCAAGCGTGTTACGGAAATGTTACGTCCCTTACCATACTGTGATGCCGTGTCCCAGCGAGACGAGACAAAAACATTAAAACCCATTACAAATGAGGCATTTGTTGGATCCAGTGGGGACATAATTATGGATTATAAGACTTATACTGTCTTTTTACGCATTGAATTGCATCGCACCGCGTAAATATAAAACCATGTCTGCATTTATGATCAAAGAAACGACAAACAACAAGCGCTACTATACACTGCTCAAAACTCGCGTTTGAATCGTCAGTGGCAAATTCTTTAAATATAAAAACGTACTTGCAGTCTGTGAGTCAGAACAGCCGGTATTGTAGGCTACTCTCACAGGAAACAGTTCTCATCCTCCGCAAAATGTGCTGCACGTATCTGAATATTTGGGTTGAACTGTTCAGTAACAGTGTTGTAAAGACAACTTAACCACTGATTTCTAGTCAAGTCCATTTTTGGAAGGCCAAACAAAGTAGCTTTCACAACGAAACACACAGCGTCACAAACGGCGGGCTAGAGTGAGCGGAGGCCCGGCGGCTGGCAAGCGCTTCAAGGACATGCGGCAGCAACATACTACGCGCGAATAAAAATGACGCCTTCTTGCCTTCTTTCTTTGTTTGAACATTTGGGTGGCGTTATGCAAAACTTCCCACATCATGACGTAGACATGTAAGGGCGTGTTTGACCGAGGCGTTTTAGGAGGGCGTGGACGACTCTTAACTTTTATAAAGAATATTTGAGACTTTAGTCTTTGCAACTTTACAAATATTCTTTATGCACCCAGAGCTTGTAACACTTCAAAGAGAAAGGAAAAATTGAATCGCATCATATGACCCCTTTAAGTTAACGCGCTCCAAAAGAACTCTGATGGACCATTCTCATTGTATTCCCTATAAGGCAGAAACGAAACATTTCCGTGAGTAATCTTGTTTTATTTTTGTTTTTTTCCCTAATTTTTCATCTATGTATATTCTGACGGATGTCTTTACGCATTATAAGACGCTGTCGCAGCACTGGGCTCAAATAATACATAACAAAATGTATGTTTTAAATTACGTTCTCCATATTAAGTTTAGCTCAGTACCCATCGCAATGGGAGAATATTGTGTTTTAAATATTTTATTGGAATAACGTTGTGGAAACTCGCCATGCCCTTGTACTTTCTTGAGGCATCAGAATGCCGCGAACCAAACACTTGCATACATACAACCTACACAAACTACACTTTAACCATACAATATCTTCTTAGACACCATATAAGATACGGAATTTCCCACGTACGCCATAAAATACCAAAACAAATCTTTTACTTTACCACAGTTGTATTCATGAGAAAAATGTTCAAACCTTATGTGGATGAAGCTCGCCAAGATGGGCTGCTGCCCCGGCGTCTTGTCTGTTGCCATAGTATCGTCCTGTCTGCCAACGTCCTTACGACGAGAATCATTGTTGCGATAAGTGAGTTAAACGTGATATTGCTATTGAATGGATTCAACACCCTTTTTTAAGCTGAGAGGACAAATACTCTAGTTCAGTCAACTTACAAACTAGTTGAGACAGTGAAAACTTAATTTTAAGTTGAATGAACAAATTCAGTAACTGCAAGTTGTGTCAACATAAAAAAAATTCATTGAAACAACTAAACTGCTAAAGTTTAACATTTGCTTACTACGCGACATTGGACAAACGGTTGCACGGAGCTCAATTTTGCTACGTTACTGTACTATTGTTTTGCACACAAGTCAGTATTGCACACTCACACATACAGATGTAGCCTACATAGTCTATATTTCTATATTTACATAGTCTATATTTCTACTTCTGCAACATAGTTTTATCATTTTATTATATTAACATATAACTTTTATTATGTTTGTTTGTATGTATGTGTGTGTTTATAATTTTTTTTTACATAGTTTGCACTTGTCGTAGTACGGAGCCCGGGAAGTCACCGGTAGGAGAACAAAAAACAATTCGTGACGACGGTTTTGCAATCTGTCCCCTCAGTTTATAAACCATACTCACAAATTCTTAAATCTGTTCCCTCGGTTTAACAAATCGTGCCCATGGTTTAATAAACCGTACTCATGAATTTCCAATCCGTGCGCTCAGATTTTGTAAACTGTACCTTCGGTTTTTGAAACCGTACCCACAAATTCATAATCCGTGCGCACGGTTTAGCAATCCGTTCCCTCGGGTTTGTAAACTCTTGGATTTGTGGCCCCGCCCCCACCGGCAGATTCAACCACGGTGCGGTTTGCATAGTGTGTTTATTAAACATTATTTTTCATAGTAGCCTATGAGACCATGATCCGCACTCACAAAATAGTCTTCTTTTTAGCGTTTATTTTATATTAATCACCAATAGGATAAAACACCTCCGCCTGTGTTTTATAGCCTAAAATAAAAGCTAAAAAGAAGAATAGAACAATGCAATGTTATAATAGGCCTAGTTATTTAATAATAACTTTTAACAGTGAAGCATGCATCTAACTCTGGGTGAAAAGCTTAGTATAATAAAATCACCAAAACAAGTCTTCATGTTAAGAATGAATGGTGCACAAATTTCCAAAACTGTAAAAGGTTATTTAAAAATAAAGCATTCATTAATTATTTTATGTCAAACATTTTACTGTCTTAAGTGCACTCATTTATTTAGCCTATAAATTAAAATAATAATAATAACTATTATTATTATTATACATTTAGGTTACATATGCATTTAGAAGAAGGTTTTATCCAAAACGACTTACAAAAGATGAACAAATGACTCCAAAGTCAGTCACAATGCCAGGTTTATTATACGATAATAATCAAGAGCTAAGATTATCTCAAAGATTTTGATGCACATCTTTCTTATTAAATCGTTGTATTCCACCTCGTACCGTTACAATTGATAGAGAATCACTAAAGACTTTTTGCTGTAGGCCTATTCCACATAATAATATGCAATACAACAATATACAATATGAGTTGTTAACATGTAGACTACCTATAGGAGCTTGCTGCATGAATCCGTGAGTACAGTTCACAAACCCGAGGGAACGGATTGCTAAACCGTGCGCACGGATTATGAATTTGTGGGTACGGATGCAAAAACCGAAGGTACGGTTTACAAAATCTGAGCGCACGGATTGGAAATTCGTGGGTACGGTTTATTAATCCGTGGGCACGATTTGTGTAAAACCGAGGGAACAGTTTAAGAATTCGTGAGTATGGTTTATAAACTGAGGGGACGATTGCAAAACCGTCGCCAGGGATTGTTTTTTTTTCTCCTACAGGTGACTTCCGTATTTTGGCATTCACTGTGGACAGCAAAGAAAGAATTTCATTGTACTGGGAACGTTTTTTTCCTCACTGTGCACATGACAAAAACGCTTTGAATCATTGAATCAAAGTGGCCACGTTTAAAGATTCAAAGTTAAATGACTCGGTAACACCAAGAATGACTCAATGTGACCACCCTGAACACCTCACATCAACTGCATTAAATTATTCAAAGTGATCATCTAAAATGATTCAAATTAACTTTAAATGACTCAGTGACCAAATTAAATTATACAAAGTAGCCTAATCACCTTAAATGATTCAAAAGGAAGACCGTTGAACTCTAGGGTGATTAAAACGGGCGACTGTTCCTTTAAGACTGAGCCCGCGCTTAATCAGAGAGCTCTTCTTCTATGATAAATCGCAAAATGACTCGTCTGCATGTTCCACCTGTCAAAGCCCTTTCCAACCTGGCACGAAGACAAAACCACGGAGACGTCTCACCAGGAGGCACGCAGCACTTCCCCAGACACCTGCCCTGACAGAACGGACACGCCAGCTCCCGCTTTCATTACCGAGCTCGCACGCAAACGTACACGCTGATCAAACGCATGATTGCGTCGAAGATGTCCGATGTTTTCGTCAGCGCGGACGGGCGCCACGAGCTTTGATTTGGGCTACGTGCCCTCAGTAGGGTGCTATTGTAGTGGAAGAGAGGGAGAACCAGAGAGAGGGTAACAGGGCAGAGGAGGATTCAGGTGGGTTATTTGGGTATTTTGCGGTATTACAGCATTACTCTAGGCTGCCGTTGACAGATTATTCCAGTCAGATGTAACTGGAAAAGTCTCTCATAGTGAAGCTAAGCATGCCAGACGGTCTTCTGTCAAACAAGTCTACGTTTCTATTAAAGCTACTTGCTAGTAGCTGTCATTTTTATGAAATTTAAAGATATTGAAAAAAAAGGTTCACTTTCAAAGCAGACTGCATATATGGACTTTCATCATCTGATCGTAAAACAAAAAATATTAAAAATACAATAAAAACGCGAAAATAAATGAAAATATAAAAATTGAATAAATAAGATAAATACAACTAAATATAAAATAACTTAATTATAGTTAATCATGTATAAATATTCTTTAATAATAGTCTTTACAGTTTATTCATTTTATCAAGTTATATTCTATATATATATATATATATATCATACATATGCATACAAATAATGCAAGAAAAAACTAAAATGAAAAGCTACATAAATGGGATCTTTATGCTATCGCATGTTTTAAAAAAAGAAACATTCCTCCCTATATATATAGACACTACCATATATTAAACGAACGTCATAAAGAAGAAAGGCAAGCAAGCAAGAAATTGTTATTCCCCCATTCAACATAAAAAAATAAAATGTAAAATTACAGTAATAATAATTAAATTAGTAGTAATACTAAAACAGAATTAAAAATAATTTTATAAACGTATTTTTGAAACCCATAAATTTCGATTAAGATTAATTCTTTATCTAAATAATATGTGTGATAAGTTGTGGTTGTATAATTTTATTTACATTTTAATTTTTATGACTTTGTGAAAAACTATTTTTCTTTCTTCTTTTCTGAGAAAAAAAAAATCTTCCTCTCCGTAATATAGTATATAATTCAGCTAAAATCTAAAACTTGAATACTTAAAGGACGTAATAAACCATCCCTTGCTTGTTTTAAGAACCCATGCATATTTACCAATTTCCAACCATAATAACAAAATGTGCTCACGAAGTGCTGTTGCATGGAGGACCCTAGACATCCATGACTGTCTGGTTGCACTCTTGCACCGAAGGATCACTATGAACTTGCACTCGGGGTGGCCGAGAAAGTGCAAAGCAAATCACAATTCTGAAAACCAAATAACAAATTACAAACGCAAATGCAAGTCTAAACAACAAAATAACAATTCAGAAAACACAACAACAATTCAGAAAGCCTTATAACACTCAGAAAACACAACGAACAAATCGAAAACAAATTAACAATTCAGCAAACACAACGACAAATCAACAACGCGAAGATTTATGTATAGTTTGAGACAATGCGCCATTGGTTGGGATTACTGCACCGACAATGACTGGAACGAGACAATCTTCCAATCAACGTATACAGGAGAGAAACCAGCCGTAGAACAGCAAGGTCGTGTAGAAAGTTGGAGATGGTATTAAAGAGTAGCTCATTTTAAATGTTTTGTATGACTTGCCTTTAACTTGAATAAAAATACGGGGTGTCCCCCTTTTCAAATCTCTTATTAGCATGGGATTTCTATTTACACTATGTTAAAATATCAGGATTTCTACTATCAAGTATACTAGTTGCAAATAGTGGCAATTATCTGCCTTCAGTATTGTAGTACATTATAAAACAGTATGCAATAATTACGTATTGAGTGTAAATTATAATTTTTATTTAAATTATTAAATGGATGTCACCTTATTGGGACAATAAAGCACTCCATGCATCTACCCTAACCCTACCCGATAGTTTATTTTAAACTTTTTGATTATTTCCTTAATTTTTATTGAAAATAAATGCCTTACGATGT
Organism: Sinocyclocheilus anophthalmus; assembly: GCA_018155175.1. Classification (NCBI taxonomy): domain Eukaryota; kingdom Metazoa; phylum Chordata; class Actinopteri; order Cypriniformes; family Cyprinidae; genus Sinocyclocheilus; species Sinocyclocheilus anophthalmus. Next base: position 39,865 of record JADLZN010007863.1, on the reverse strand, counting down.
GATACGAGATTTGAAAAGGGAGGGGGAAAAAAGTTTGGCAAAAGGTGGGATTGAACCCGGGTCGATCGCGTCAAAATGAGTATGACACAAGTTTTACCATCTGCGCCACTGGAGCTGATGATTTACAGTCACTTTTAACTAAATGTAAATATACATTCCGTATTTTTTATTCCATAGTAAGGGAAATTCATACAGTACATTTAAACTGAGCTATTTTAATGCCATCTCCGAACTTTCTACCACAACTTCGTGTTCTTCGGTTGGTTCTTCCTGTATACGTTGATTGACAGAGTCCAGTCAGCGGTGAGTAATCCCAAAAACAATGGCGCTGTCTCAAACTATTCCTACCTCTGCCGGTTTGTCTGATTTGTCGTTGTGTTTTCTGACTTGTTAATTTGTTTTCGGATTTGTCGTTGTGTTTTCTGACTTATTTTGTTTTTGAATTTGTCATTGTGTTTTTTGACTTGTTATAATGTTTTCTGAATTTTTGTTGTGCTTTCTGAATTGTTATTTTGTTTTTTTAGACTTGCATTTGTGTTTGTAATTTGTTATTTTGTTTAATGAATTGTGATTTGTTTAGCACTTCTCGGTCACCGTACTGACCACCTTAATTTGACATATCTGCTCTGTATTTATGTCAAATGAAAACTTACTTAAGAGCCCATCATATTATTCACACCCTGGTAGCATGTTGTTTGCTTTTTCAAAATCATTATAAGCAGCTGCCTCAGTATAGCATGGGTTATAGTTTCTGGAAACTGGTTCCAGTGGCGTGTCGCCGATCTCCAGAGATCTGTGGACCGATGTGAGTTTCAGCAAGGGGCCGAGAGCGTGAACAATAAATGAAATTACCTTCCTGCAAAACTACTTTTCTGCTGCTGCTACCGAGTAAAAAGAAAAAAATCTCTAGGCCTGATAAGAAAGCTTGTCGTCAATATTCCCTCAACACTCATGACATCTGCTCTAGGGAAGAAAAAAATGATTTCTGAAAGAATGGGAAGAAAAAAAAAAGTATGATGCTTTCCACAAGCCGCATTTTGACAATTTTACTTTTTCTCAGAAACTTTGGAATAATAAATGAAACGAGAAGAAAAAGTTGTGTTCAGATAAATGAATATACTGCAAAAAACTATATACTTGTACTACATTCAGGGAAATACTACTGGCAAAAATATGACATATAATATGATAATGATAATATTATTGATATTTTTATACTATTATATTTTATTATTATTAAAATTATATGACAATTTTAGCAATATATCATAATATATTTGTAAATTCCCTTTTATTTTATTGCCCATTTTATCTTACAGGGGTCATATGATGTTGCTAAAAATAACATTATTTTGTGTATTTGGTGTAATGAAATGTGTTTATGCAGTTTAAGATTAAAAAAACACATTATTTTCCACACACTGTACATTATTGTTTCTCCTCTATGCATCGCCTTTCTGAAACGTGTCGATTTTTTACAAAGCTCATCGTTCTGAAAAAGCGGTGTGTGCTGTGATTGGCCAGCTATCCAATGCATTGTGATTGGGTTAATACCTCAAGCGTGTGATGGAAATGGTACGCCCTTTACTATATTGTGATGCCCTGTCAGGCCGGAGTGTTGATTCAAAAACATGAAAACCCATTATGAACAAGGCATTTCAGTGGGGACATAATTACTGATTATATTGATTTATACTGTCTTTTTACGCGTTTCGTTGCATCGCGCCGCATAAACATAATACAATGTCTGCATTTGTGATCGGAGACATGACAAACAACAAGCCCTACTCAACACTGCCCAAATAACTTGCTTTAAATATATCAAATATAAATCTTCTGTACGGACTTACAGTCTTTGATCAAGAACACTGGCATTGTAGTCTACTCTCCCGGGTTCAGGAAACGGTCCTCCATAAAATGTTTTGCACACATCTGAATATTTGGGTTGAATGGTTTTGGAATAGTGTTGTAAATACAACTTAACCATTTATTTCTAGTCGTGTCCTCTTTTTGAAGGCCAAGCAAAGTAGTTTCGCTTTCACAACGAAACCGCATCACACACCGCGGCCTTGAGTGAGAACGGCGTGGCCGGCGGATTTGACGAAGGATCGGCAACCACATGTGACGACCCCGGTCTGGACTCTGCTTCGTCCACGGTGAAAGCCGATCCGGTAATCCACAGAGCGAAGTTGATGTATTCCCTCATGGACCAGCACGGATCAGTTCTAGGCATGACGAAGCAGATATCATCCTCTTTTGGAAGACCAAACAAGTAGTTTCGCTTTCACAACGAAACACACAGCATCTCCACAACATAGCGCCGGCGGCAACAATGATACTAGAGCGAGAATAAAAGTTACGCTTTCTTTGTTTGCGTGAACATTTGGGTGGCTTTATGCAAATATTCCCACACAGTGACGTAAACATGTGGGGCGTGTTTAAACGAGGCGTTTTAGGTAGGCGTGGCTGACTTAATTTTTATAAAGAATATCTCTTTGGATTTTATACTTTAGTCTTTGCAACTTTACAGATCTTCTTTCGGTACCAAAAACTTGTAACACTCCAAAGAGAAAGGAAAATTTTAATCGCATCATATGACCCCCTTTAAAATAGTCCAAAGCCTGGTGTTCGCTTTACACAAAATTAAATTTTTAAATATTTTAAAATAAATCTCTTTTGAAATCAAACACTGAGTTGTTACAATACAAAAATAAAATACATTTTTAACAGCACAAATTACACACTATGCAAATTTGTCATGCTTTACAATTTGTCACGCCTCACATAGCTACAAATTGGTCTAATCTGCTTATTTTACAAAATTAAATAAGTCCAAATAGGACAAAATAAAAATGTATTTTAAATTGGCTGCATTCGATTTTTATTAAATTATTTTTTTTAAATTCTTGTAGTATCTATAATAAACAAATTAGCACCTATCTACAAACAAATCTGCATTCATTCTCTTGGCAAATTCAAAACAGAATAATTAAGATGCACATTTCAGGAAAAAAAAAGTCCCCATGAATAAATTGGAAGCAAAAGGTGAAGAACGTTTTTATTTGCTGTGTTCATGTGTGAGAACATATCATTTGATTTTGATAGTGAAGCTGAAGTGGGACCAAACCATACTGTAATTGCACATTCCATTCACACTCTAGCTGATGAGACAAAGCGAATGAAGGAGGGCTTTTTTGTACTTTTTCAGTAAGGCATTTCTTATGTGGGAGTTTCATTCCTGCACATTGAGAGTAGAACTTAATGTACGCCATGTCTATATAAAGCACAAATGGCAGCTATTCTCAAAGATCTCAAAGACTGAATTATATTTGGAATTCAGTGTTGCAGGAATATGTAAATGAAGCATTTGGCTACTAGTAACAATGCATTTTAAAATCAACATCAATTCTATTTTGTTTTTAATAAACGTCCTTGGTGTTATTCTTCAAAAAAATCAATCATCCAATCAATCAATAAACAATCAAACAAACAAACAGACAAAACAAAATGGGTAAAACAAGTATAAAAGAAATAATAAAATACATGCTTCTAAAGAAAAAAAAAACTGTTCCCTATTTTTTTTTAATCAGTAAAAATATAAATAAATAAATGATTAAATGTGTTGCAAAAGCGGTTTATGTCTTTAAAAATGAACAATGATGATTTTAATATCCGCCAGAGCTTCAGTTGTGCTGCTTGAAGATGCATGGCACAGTCAAGTACTCCAAACACTCCTGTCTACTCGCATTCCAGAATGCAACGGACACAAGCCACTGTCTCTTTCTCCTGCTGTCACTGCTCTCATTGACAGCAGAAGACAAGAGTACAGTGGGATTCTGGGTAAAGATTCTGAAACCTATTCTTGTAGGCATAGCAGTGACGCAAGGGAAATGAAGACACATGGGTCCAAATGTCTGAGACTGCATTAAAAACACATTTTACAGTAAAAAAAGAAATAATTGCAAGGAATGAAAGATAGAGGTATTTTTCAGGGTTACTTGTTGATCCACCACTAGTTGGTGGGGTTTTTGATTCATCTTAGTGAGTCTTTTGAATCATTTACAAAAAGATTTGAGCACTTATTCATTATTTGACCTATTCTGTGCCTTTTTTTTGACTCGTTGAATCACTGTTCAGTTGATGACTCATTCACTGAATCATTCACTTTTAAAAAAATCACTAAATGATTAGTTTACTTAAAAGATCTGTTCATTCAAAAAAGTTCACTTAAAATATCTGTTCACTTAAAAGATTAATTTCTAAAACACAACAATTCACCATGATGAATTTATGTTGTAGGTAAACTGCCATATAAAAATATTGGTGGGGATTTTGTTTAATCGTTGTGAATCTCTTGAAACTATTTACTAAAAGGATTCATTCAGATTTGTTTATTGATTTGTTAGGTGACCATTTATGAGTCGCTGAAATAACTAATTCAGTCACTGATTCATTCACTTAAAAGATCCATTCACTTAAAAGATTTGGTAAAAAAAAATACATTTATTTAGAAACTAACGATTCACCATGTTGAATTTATGTTGAAAAATAATAGACAAAATGCCACAATTAGCGTGGAGATTTTGATGCATCTTATTCAATCTTTTGAACCCAGAATACCAGAGATTTAAAGATCAGTTCACCTAAATCCCTTGACTTTTAAGATTTGTTCACCTAAAAGATTTGTTCACTTAAAAGATTAGTAAAAAAAAAAAAAAGATTAGACCTAAATAATAGGCAAACTGCGATATCAAAATGACTTGTATAGAATATTAAGAGGTCAAAGGCCATCAGTCCGTTTTTTTCGCTTTCCTGTTCCTCAAATTATGTCAATAATATAATATATATATATATCAAATTACACAAATGCAAACAAAGTATTTTAGGGTGACCATATGTGCCATTTTTCCTGGACGCATCCTGGCCAGGATTTCTATATTGCCTAAAATATCTAAGATTTGGCTTTGTTTGCGTGTGCAGACCGATTGGTGTATGACATCGGTTCCTTATGTTTTCGAAACGCTCTCGAGGTACTTTGAATCAAAGCACTATAGAAATCCTGGCCAGGATGCGTCCGGGAAAAATGGCACGTGTGGCACCTTAAGTATTTACTCTAGTGGTCTCAGACTCTTGGACATTAAGACTGGAGCACGTAGCGCCGAGGACGCTGCTATCAGGTCTGCAAGACACATTGTGTGAGTCCTCCAGCTCAGCGCCCGTGACTCCCTGAGAGCCCACGATAAACCGACACTCCCAATTAATCTGACGCGCTCAGTGTGTGTGTGTTAGAGAGAGATACTGTAGCGCACACACTTACAATCATGTCCGTTTGCTCTAGCAGCATGTTTGAGTTTCCACTGTACAGCGCGCTTTAGGTTATTTCTGCACTCCTAGGCTATAATTGTTCCTGCGGGAGTGTGGTCGTGTTGACCAGATCGCTCCATGCCGATTATTTTCTGCCTGTATGACAACAGAAAAATTGCGACTCTGTATCTACTTCCTGGCTCTGTCCTATCTCCCTTTCACTCAGGATAAAATGTGTATGCGCGGCTTTCGCGCTAAGTGAGAAGAAAGTGTCAACTGGAGAGGAAATCTCAACCCACACCTTTTTCACTCTTTTTTTTCGAGGATTGTGCTAAAGTGAATGCTCATGTCATCTAATGCCTCTGGTCCTCTTTCAGTGAATGTGTGAACCTCTTTGCTATGTTTGTAACCCTACCTTGGGCTATGTCCTTCTAAGTTCATGACTGGTGGAAATGTTAAATTCCCTAAGGCTTTCTCTGTCTTGTCCTTCTCAGCAGAAAATTGGCGAATTTATCGACATAGGTCCAATGACAAAGTCAAATTAGCTTACAGCAGTCAATCTGGTTTTTAGAACATGGTAGCCCTGATCATCCCTAACCAACTTGACCAAATGTAGCCTACCAGACCAACCAAGAAGGTTTAAGGTCCTCCAAGTCCTTTGCTAACAACTACCTTGAGCTGTGAAGTCAAAAGCCAACTGAAGTTCTCAAGAAAACAGTTTGTCACTGGAAAACAAATACTATATTGAAAAATGTGGCTACATTTGAATAAAAGTCAATGGCAAAGATGCTTTTTGGTAGCAGAATGCTAACAGGAGCATGCTAATCAGCTAAACAGTGATCCTTTGAAGTCCACCATCTTTTAGTTCACTTGATCAATCTTCTAGACCACCTTAGACCAGTCAATACCAATAAATGGCATTACAATCAATGTGATGTATTTATGTGTAAAACAGGAAATTCAATGACAAAAAAAAGGTGGGACCTTATATTATCCATCGGGGATTGTTTGGATCATAACTACGGCCTTTATATTATACGTCATTGGTAATAATGTCTAATTTGAGATCATTTCAGTGAATCTGGTTCTGGTCTGAATGATGTATTTACCAAATTAACTGATTGATTCACTCACTCACAAACTGGACTAAATGTTCACGAAAACAATAAAACGATTCACAGAACTGGACTGAATGATTCATTCAGAAAAATTGATGATTCACTTACAAATTGGACTGAATGTCCTGTTAACAAAAATTATAGGACAAATCTGAATGATTCATTCACCGAACACACAAGTCGATTCACTCACATATTGAACTGAATGACTTACAGAAATGATAGAATGATTCACAGAACCAGCCCGAATGACTGACAGATCTGGTGTAAATGATTCATTCAGCAAATGGAATTACTGACTCACTCACAAATCAAAAAGACTTGTTTTTCAAACGACTGAACAATTTGTTCGTGAAATTGACTGACTGATACATTCACAAACCATATTGAACAATTCACAAATCTGACTGAATTGGTCCGATTGGGTCTTGAGTTGATAACTCACTGAATCATTATCAGTGAATTAAATCTTTAAAACTAAATTTACGTGAAACTCTTGAACCTTGAATGGATGGGTAGTACTGCAGATTCCTTATAAAACCATGAAAATACCACATTCATATTGTGTAAATGATTTTAAGGACTTTATAGAGCCAATATCCATTCACATGTCATCTGAACCCATATCAGCACGGATGCTTCTCTCATCTCATGTCTCCCTGGAGACGGCAACCATGGAAACCGTGACAGGCCCCATTGACTGCAATCCCACAATTCCCTGTCCACTTGGCATGTACTGTAAAAGCTTTCATCTGGAGGGCTTCTTTATTCAGGTGGCTTTAAAAGTAGATTAGTTTACCTGCAATCGATTTGGCACACGAGGAAAAGACAGGGACGCCCCCCAGATCTGCAGAAGCACAATAACAATAAATCTCAAAGACATTTTAACCTCAGCCTGGAGATAAAATGAACTTCGTTATGAATTCAGAAGAATGAGAAGGTTCATTACACGACATCTGAAGGTAGGTAGGACAGACAAGATGAAGATCGCACGTACCATTCAACTGTTTAACATGGGGATGAGGTAATTTTCATCTTTAACAGACACTAATTGGAGTAGAAAATGTCAGTGTTTTTCTCCCACTACAAAAAATTTGACTCGACAGATTTCCGAATGAATCATTCAGTATGGATTGTGAACATTTCAAACAATCCATTTTATGACTGAATCAGTCCATTTTGTGAACAAGTTGTGAACTAATTGATCAGTTTGTTTAGACTAGTTCTGAACAACATGATTCGCACAACTTGACTAAATGATTCATTCACACAACAAAATTATTGATTGACTAACAAATTGGACTGAATGACTTGTTCACAAAATCGATAAAATGATTGACAGAAATGTTTGAATGATTCACAGTACCCAACAAAAATGATTGATTCACTCACAAATGGGATAGAATGACTTGTTTACATAAACGCTAGAATGATTCACAGAAAAGGTATTCTTTCTCCAAACAAACTGATTGATTCACTCACAAATTGGACTGAATGACTATTTTACGAAAATTATAAAACGATTTACAGAACTATCTGATTGACAGTACTGGTCTCAGAAATGAAAATGAAATGATTGAGTCACTCACAAACTGGAAAGAATGACTTGTTTACAAAACCAAATGAATGATTTGTTTGTGAAGTGGACTGACTGAATCATTCTCAAACCAGATGGAATGATTCATTCATGAGTCTGAACTGAATTGTTTCTTGAGTCAACAACTCACTTGTTCACTGAATATTTATCACTGAACCTTTGCATTTTTATTTTGCAAGACTTATGTTTCTTTTTACAAGTGATAACTTTATTCACGTAGGCAACACAACTAAATCTTTCAACCTACAGTAAATCTCATTCTTTATACACAATAATTCAGGCATTTTGAAAGAGCGGACTACATCAAAACCTGATTTCAAAATCATTTACGGTTTACCAAAAAATAATGGGAAATAATAATAATCACCTGGAAATTTTCTCCTGGACAATGGCGAAAAAACAATAACGATGGAGAAAAAAACAGCAATAAATTCCCCTGTAATTGACAAAACAATCACTGCCTGAACAAAGCCTAAAGGTTTTAGCTTGTTCAACACCACACTGGAAAAGTCACATGACTGACTACATCTGAGGCAACTTTACATGACAACATTTTCCCATGAATTAATTACTAGCTGTCAAAACGCATGAGTTTTATCATGGAAATGCCATGCAAACATTATTTTACAGAAGCTCCCCTGAGAAACAATTACTGGTCAAATGGGGTTTTAGTACATATTGTTATGCTCCTTTTTGTGAGTGCACAATAACTTATACAACACTCTCCATCTCTCTTGGTAAGTTGCTGCACGTATGGCAACCCAATAATCTCAAGCTTTCAAAACATTGCTCGCTCTATGCTGGCCCGTGTGGTAGAGTGATGTGCAATTTGTTTAGCAAGAGGCACTCTATAACGGTTAAAGGGAGGAACATAACTGGAAGAAAAGCGTTTTATTGCTTCAACATGGAGATCTTTCAGACAACAGCAAAATATACAGGCACACCACTTTCCTGCCAGTTAGAGTGCAGGCCAAAGTCCTTCTAAAGCGATGGCCGAATAAGTATTGTTTGCATGAATAGCGAGTGGACAGGCATTGAATCAGTATCCTCTCCTTTCATGATGACGCAAAGACATTTAAGAAGACAAGATTGTGGTGAAACTCAATATATTGCACAGCTGTAACATATCAGATGTAGATTTATTAACAGGAAGTAATTTAATTCTAATTCATGTTAAAAAAGTAGATCCTGTTTCATAATCCTGAACTGCTATATCCACACACAAGCAGTCTGAAGAATCAACACACCTTCTGAATACACTTATACCAGACTTGACGCTATATTCGCTCAAAGCTGGGTATCATAAAAAGGCCTTGTGTACGTACACCAATCGTGCACTTTTCAAAGGTGTTGAATCAAAGGGCAACCTGAACAAAGAACTACCAGACTAGAATCACAAAACACAATTCGCACAAGTTCTACATTCACTCAGTTTTCCTGTCTTTCTGCTTTCCTGTCCTATCAAATCTCATCATCTTAGGATATTTTGAAGTTAAAAACAAAAACAAATGTATTAATTAATTAGTTAGTTAATTTCGGATCTCACCCTCTCAAATATTTTGAAATTAAAAACAATTAATTAACAATAATAATAATAATGTATGTTATAATGTTGTATTATTTAATAAGAGTTGTAAATAATAAATAAATAAATCTATAATCATCTTACGATATTTTGAAGTTAAAACTACACAACTACAACTACTACAGTAATGAATGATGCATTTCAGATTCATCCTCTTAAGAATTTTAAAGTTAAAGTTAAAAACAAATAATAATAATATAAATTACTTAAAAATAAATCGTATGGTAAGGTAAAATAAAATAAAATAAACAAACAATAATTTGTAGTAAACATGTAAATAAATAAAGTGTGAGTGAAAAGAGTGCACAAATTGTTCCATGATTATTCAGACTTATGAGAAACACACTTACAGGTGTCATTGTTTAAAATCCTCGTTGATGTATGTAGAGCTGGAACAGTTTTGCTCACTGTCCTGGTGACATCGTAAAGACTCACTCTCCGTGAGTCGACATACTATTCGCACACAATGCACCAATACTGACAACTTACGCATACTGGAACCTCCATCAACATACCCATGGTTATCAAAAACTCCACATGTATTATTGCGCAAGCCACAAGACACGCATAGGTATATCAGTCTTTCAAGTGGACTGCTATCACATACACATGGCTTATTACTACATGACAAACTACTAGTGTCTAAGGAATAAGGGACCTCATGCTGGCTATTCCGCTAATACGTCTGCGTGAGATTATTTGCTTCTGTACTGGTTCATCTACTCAGAAACCGCTTGCATGACACTCAGTTCGCTCTGACACATCGGTTGCGATCAGAAAGTGCCGACAGTTGTCTGATATCAGACTGTGAAGCTGTTGGCTGCGGCACAGAATCTCCAAGCGAGATCTGATGTCTGATTGGCTGCCGCTGCACGCATACAGTCCCACTCCCCTATTTTTAGAAAAGTAATCGTTGGATGAAACACGGACCAGCACTCAAAGTTATCAGTCGAGGACACATTCATCTGTTTACTGAGCAGGACGCACAATCTTGTGGACAGTACACGTATATACATGTGGGAAATTGAATTTTGAGTTTCCCTCTTTAATTTAAGTATGATTTAACACAGCAACGTTAAAGAGTTTCGAATATGACAACAAAAGGGCCCATCTTAAGTTAAAAGTTTCACATATAGGCCTACACACATACAGCTAAATGAGCAGTTTATTACAGAACAATAAAGCATCTATGTTTAAAGATAAAGGACGCTGAGGTAAATTCTGAAATTTTGAAACCTAGTATGCTGCCTACTTAGACAGCATTTTAAGGCATCATAGACATACTTGATGTAAAGGTGTTGATGTTTTTTTTCTATTTGGACCCAGGTCTAAGGCAGAATCACACATATCACACAGAGACAGAAATCCCAGGGTGGACCGCAACAAACAGTAAAATAAATGAGTACAATATAGTAAAAGAAATGCTGTTTATACACTTTTGTACAATACTACAAAATATCAATTGAAAAGTCTGATTTAATAAAAAAACGAATCTGTATTTTTCCTCAATTATTGTATGCCTAAGGTCCTTCTTGTGTTTCTATTGCAACAAGTGGTGAAAAACACTTACAACTTGTTCAGTACTTTAAATAATCCATTGAAAAGTCTGGTTTAATAATAATAATAAAAAAAAAAAATTTGTGTGCGTATTAATCCCAAAATTCCTTGCCTGCACGAATTCAATGGAAAACCTGATCCCAAAGGCGGGATTGAGAGAAATGCTAATAACACGCTTCTCATGTGTGAAAATTATTAATATTTACAATTGTACATTTTATACTTCTAAAAATATCTAGTTGTTAGCTTAGCAGCATGCGAATGCCAAAATCTGCTGGAACCAGTGGAGAGTTTGCAGCCTGTAGTGTAGAGCATTGCAAATCACTCACTTATGAGTCATCTGCTTACGTAGACCGCGAACAGCAAGTTTCTGTCCTAACTTCAGCATAAAGTCACATTGAGAAGGAATACATACGCTAGGCAGCTAATTAAGGTGTTGAGGATTATTTCAAACTTTTCCCAGGAAAAGGCAGAAATGACACGGAGGACCAGGCGCCTGTGATGAGTCTTATTTGTCATATTCGAAAGCGTCGCCTTTGACAGAATGAGACCAGCTATTAGTTACATTGCAGGTGTTGCCTTGCAGCATGGATCTAATGTCCCAGCGTTCTGCCCCAGCGAAAGGGCAGCATGTCCTTACGAAGCAAAGCAAGGGTCTCACGACAGCAAAAACCCAACAAAGTGAAGTGAATGACAGAGCTGAAACTTACCAGACCAACGGTAGCAGGTTGTGTTGCCTCGTTTCACCAGATGACGTCCACTGACTGGCAGTTATCTTGAGTTTGACAGTGTATGCGGCTAAAGGGCCATGTCTGTCTATCTGGATGGCTCAATTTCTCCGGCGTTTTTCTTTTCTTGTTAGCTAACTGAACTTGTAGCCCCACCCTTTGAATTCAAAGACCATTCTCTGGACCAGATATGAAGAGGGGTTCCAGAGAGAAAGACCCACACCCATAAACACATGTGTTTGGAGGAAGTTGGCTGTGGAGGAACTGGTGAAGTCAGCACGCAGATGTTTGGGCCTTGATATTGTTTCTGCAAGTAACATGAAATCAAAATAACCCCATTTACTTTTCAAATGCATTTCTGGTCTTGCTTTGCACGAAAAAGGAAACAAAATGTGGTCTTTAAACAAAAGGAACAACTTTTATTTTTTTGGCTAACATCCCCATGCCCTCTTTTCAGCTCTTCTCCTTCAACCATCTGTCTCCATTCTGCTAGGTAACACCCACTTTTCATTATTCGGCCAATTCCCAATGGATAAAATTAATTTTTTCCCCCCACTGAATATCCAGTTTTCTTTCAAGAAAAAAAAAATTAGATTGCATAAGTAAAATGGGTTGCAACTTCTGGATAGCTTGTCATGGCACATTAAACTGGACAGGAGGTAGAATTTTAACTTTAAAAAAACTTTTAAGCTTCACGATTTAAAAGCAATGACCATTTAAAACCCATCTGCTTTCCTTGCCATCTCCAAAATCATTTAAGTTAGGTTATATTCCTCAAAAACCTAGACTCGTAATACAGATATTCACACTCTCTGACAGCCTGAGCCTTCGGATCCAAGTTTTCATTAAATGTCCTTCTTTTACAATCCCTCTGTTCCTGTCAAAACACTTGGCTGAACAAAGTAAAACTTGCCGTTTCACACAAAAGCAATACAAATATCCATTTTTATCTGCACTGCAGTGGAAGAGAAATGTAACACTGACTCATCTACGAAGTAACACGTTTTGATATAAATGCTGTGAAATTGCTCTTTAAAATGGTGAGAAAGAAAATGTTTTTACATAAAACAAGTGTGAGACACCAAGATCTCAGGGTCCCAGGAAAGACCTTAAATGTATTCACAGACAATTCCCCAAACACCCCTTAAATTCAAGCAAATGGCTTCAAAACAGTATTTTGACATTTATACAAAGTTTACTGCCAGAAAAAAAAGTAGAAATAGCATTCGGGCCCATTAGAGTGTTAAATGAATGAGAGACTTGCGTATTCGACGAAATGTTTTAAAAAAAGTTTTGAATTACCATGAGATTGTTAAATTATAAAAACAGAAAAACATACGATTTAGATTATGCAAATTCGATTAAAAATTTTCAAAAACAGTTATGGATTACCATGAGTGTTAAATTATAAACCGATCGTACAAAGACATAAAAATAAGGTAATGCAAATTTAACTAAATGTTTTCGAAACAGTTACAAATTGCCACAATAGTGTTGAAATCTTTATCTTATCAGCATGTTTGAAGTAAATTTGTCTGTTTCAATTTTTTTTTTATATATATATATATATAATATATAATATATATATATAGATAGATATATATATTGAAAATGGCAAATAGGCAACTAAGTCAGGTTATTGTATGTTTAGCTACATTTTTACATTTTCCGAAATAAAGTAACCAGTATTGCCTGCTCACGACTCTAGCCATGATGTTGCAGAAACCTTGAACGTGATTCAATCCCAACTTCAAAGTATATTTGTTGCAACTTATATCAAAGTATAAGTAGCATTTGAGTGATATACTTCGAATGAAGGAAGGAGACATCAACTTTCTGTTTATGACTCTCATCCACCTTATTTCCCTCAAAGGGGAAGCTCTTGGCGGCGAGGGGCGGAAGGCGTTAAGAGATCTGGAATGGCTTTTTAATTACAGCCATTTTCTGCTCAGAAATGAACTGATGCTGGCTGTCAGAAGCCACAGATGCCGCACAGACCTGAGAGGACACAGGCTGCACCGAGACACCCCCCGCCAACTACAGCTGGATCATATGGGCGAGGATATTAATTACTGAGAAAACTCACGCACTGACCTGCTGCAATCTCTGTGACTAACGGAAAGGAAAACAATGATCGTTACATTATTTATGACTGCCTAATGTTTGGCGCGGTCTTTGCTAATTGTGTTTTCAAACAAACGTATTAGCAAAGAAATTAATTAGCGTGGGTGTACGTTTCTCAGCGCAACAGTTAGTCAATGTTCATATGGCCAACTACCAAAGCTCTAATGTTAATGAATAGTTCAGCCAAAAATTAAAATACTGTCATTATTTACTGACCCTCATGTTGTTACAAACCTGTATGGTGCTCTTTTCTTTTCTGGGACACAAAAGGCAAAGTTTTGAAAAACGTCAAACTACATTATCATTGCTTTCTGGTGCAAAAACGCATTAAAATGACTAAAAATGTATAATATGACCCCTAAAGTACTTGGCATTTAAATGCTGCACACAGTCCTTATCAATTTGTAGAGGATGCTCAGTGAAATATCAAGAAGGAAAAATGTGCTTTGTGTGAATACAAATTAATAAAAGAAAGATTATGGACATCTTCAGGGGTTTCAGAGACAGAATATTGATCTGATATCTGTTTGATACCAAAAGCATGCCTGCTTTTCACATGCCCGAACTAGACGGATTTCAAGGCGTTGATGTATATATTGATTTTGCATGGCTCAGAAAATGATTATAATGACAGGAACAGCAGGTAAATTCTGACATACTTAGTGATTTCAGTCTTGTCAAAATCATGTCAGACAATCTCTGTAGAAAATAATGAAGCAAACTGCCTAATGAGTTTTTTTTGGCTAATTCTGGCATCCTCTAAGAAATTCAATACAGCCTGGATGTCTCCAGTATATTATCTTTTACACAACACTTCTTCATTTATTCTGACCTTTCTTTGAATACCGTAACTACAGCTAAATTTGTCACTGCACTGGACCTTCATTATGGATTTGGACCTTTTTGCCAACTTTCTGACTAAAATAACAGCTGGTAAGTACTGCTGGCATCTCACTTAGCGTAAAAAGAGAGTTAAATCAATAAGGAGAATCAGATCTACTCAGAACTGGCACTATAGTAGCAACGTCAGGTAAGTCGTTTAACTCTGGTGCACACAGAAATTTTTATGTCCTTTATGATTGTTTTTTGAGATTGTACAATGTGATCCTGGGTAACCAGATTGTGTGACATCCATAATATGTCAATATGCCAGATTGTATGACATTCATTTGCTAAGATTATGGGTACAGCTGACAGAATTAAAGTTCTGAACGATACAGATAAGCTGATAACTATTTTCACGTTATGGCCGATAACCGATACTGGCTGATATTAAAATCCTATACAAAAATGCTTTTTTTTTTTCAATTGTTGTAAAGGGTTATAAGTTAATTTTATGCATAACAACATTATAATGTGCATTAGGCAAAATTCATTTTGTGATTGGCTAAAGATTACTTTTAACAGTATTATTAAAGTATTAGTATTTTTAAAAATATTTTTAAATGCGATCTAAATAAGCATGCACAATTAGGGCAGTGTGATATGTGTATGATAAATCAAAATAAATAAATAAAATCGGCTGATAACCGGTATTGTACCGATATATTGTGCATCACTAATCAGAACTAGTTACAATATACTAAGATTTATCGCAAAAGCAATTATTTTTCCAAAGACTGCTGATTTTGTTTCCTTTGATCCCCAAAAACTGTCCCAAATGCCACAGCAGTGACACAAATTGGCTTTAGAACACGTATCCTGCTTTAGTCAGTCAAATAAAGAACTGGGAAAGCCTCTGATAATAAACTCTCTCCGTCTCACATGCTGTCATCTATATGCTCTACATTTTTGGCCATAATTTACACTGATATTCAGGGTGTGTGTGTCTCTGACGCGACTGTCCGAAGCTGATGCCAAGGGAATGAAAAAGGGAGAGACGGGAAAGAAGGGAAGATGGAGGAGAAGGTGCAATGAAGGGAGACATGTGACGACATTTAACGAGGCAGACACTCGTTCCGAATTTGTGCGCCCTACATACTGAAATGTCAACATGAAGGCGGAAGGGAAAGAAAGAAAGACAGATAAAGGCCAAGAGAAAGAGAGTAGTAGAACGAGAAGAAAGTAAAAAGAGACCATGAAAATAAACCACTGTGATTTTAAAGAGCTATTGAAAGAAGGAAAAAAGACAAATTAGATCTTTTCCATATCTCTATTGTTTCTCCCAGACAGCAACAAGTTTAAAAGGGTCATATGATGCGATTTCAATTTTTCCTTTCTCTTTGGAGTGTTACAAGCTCTTGGTGCATAAAGAAGATCTGTAAAGTTGCAAAGACCAAGGTCTCAAATCCAAAGAGATATTATTTATAAAAGTTAAGAGTCAACCACGCCTACCTAAAACGGCTCGTTCTAACACGCCCCCACATGGCTACGTCACGATGTGGGAAGATTTGCATAACGCTGCCCAAATGTTCACACAAAGAAAGAAGGCGTAACTTTTATTCTCGTTGTAGTATTGCTGTTGCCACCGCCGCCATGTCGTGGAGACGCTGTGTAATTCGTTAATTTGTCATTTGCCACTGACAATTCAAACGCAAGTTTTGAGCAGTGTAGAGTAGCGCTTGTTGTTTGTCATTTCTCTGATCACAAATGCAGACATGGTTTTATGTTTACGCGGCGCGATGCAATGCATAAAAAGACAGTATAAGTCATTATAATCCGTAATTATGTCCACACTAGATGCAACAAATGCCTTGTTTATAATGGGTTTTAATGTTTTCGTCTCGTCGCTCCGGCCGGGACACGGCATCACAGTATGGTAAGGGGCGTAATATTTTCGTCACACACTTGAGGTATTCGGCCAATCACAACACAATGGATAGCTGGCCAATCACAGCACACCTCGCTTTTCAGACCGATGAGCTTTGTAAAAATCGACACGTTTCAGAAAGGCGGGGCATAGAGGAGAAACAATAATGTACAGTATGTGGAAAATAATATTATTTTTTGAACCTTAAACCACATAAACACCTGCATTACACCAAATACACCAAATAATGTTCTTTTTAGCAACATCGTATGACCCCTTTAAATTGATAGCAAACAGACTTTTTTCTACTGACAAAGACTCTGGTCATCTCATATGTATCTGCTATAAAGTTTCAGATGAGATCTCAACAGAGCACAGCTCAGAAAGTCT
Source organism: Sinocyclocheilus anophthalmus (assembly GCA_018155175.1). Classification (NCBI taxonomy): domain Eukaryota; kingdom Metazoa; phylum Chordata; class Actinopteri; order Cypriniformes; family Cyprinidae; genus Sinocyclocheilus; species Sinocyclocheilus anophthalmus. The sequence continues at coordinate 22,713 of JADLZN010007863.1, read as the reverse complement.
AAGACACTTGGTCCAACACACAAGTCTACAATAAAAAGTCTGAGATCTCAGTAAGAACTCAAATTTTGCTAATGAAATTTAGAAACCAAATTATTTGAGCTATGCTATAGTCACATTGTGTTACAGTGGGGAAAAAAAGTATTTAGTCAGCCACCAATTGTGCAAGTTCTCCCACTTAAAAAGATGAGAGAGGCCTGTAATTTTCATCATAGGTATACCTCAACTATGAGAAACAAAATGAGAAAAAAAAAAAATCCAAAAAATCACATTGTAGGATTTTTAAAAGAATTTATTTGCAAATTATGGTGGAAAATAAGGATTTGGTCAATAAAAAAAATTTCTCTCAATACTTTGTTATATACCCTGTGTTGGCAATGACAGAGGTCAAACGTTTTCTGTAAGTCTCCACAAGGTTTTCACACACTGTTGCTGATATTTTGACCCATTCCTCCATGCAGATCCCCTCTAGAGCAGTAATGTTTTGGGGCATTACTGGGCAACACGGATTTTCAACTCCAAAAGATTTTCTATGGGGTTGAGATCTGGAGAATGGCTAGGCCACTCCAGGACCTTGAAATGCTTCTTACGAAGCCACTCCTTCGTTGCTCGGGCGGTGTCTGCTTGTGTGGGGTCATTGTCATGCTGGAAGACACAGCCACGTTCATCTTCAATGCCCGTGCTGGATGGAAGGATGGTAGGAGGTTTTCACTCAAAATCTCACGATACATGGCCCCCATCATTCTTTCGTTTACACGGATCAGTCGTCCTGGTCCCTTTGTAGAAAAACAGCCCCAAAGCATGATGTTCCACCCCCATGCTTCACAGTAGGTATGGTGTTCTTTGGATGCAACTCAGCATTCTTTCTCCTCCAAACACGACAAGTTGAGTTTTTACCAAAAAGTTCTATTTTGAAGTTCTATTTTGATATTCATCCAAATGCTCTATAGCAAACTTCAGACGGGCCTGGACATGTACTGGCTTAAGCTGGGGGACACGTCTGGCACTGCAGGATTTGAGTCCCTGGCGGCGCAGTGTGTTACTGATGGTAGCCTTGTTACTTTGGTCCCAGCTCTCTGCAGGTAATTCACTAGGTCCCCCCGTGTGGTTCTGGGAATTTTGCTCACAGTTCTTGTGATCATTATGACCCCACGGGGTGAGATCTTGCGTGGAGCCCCAGATCGAGGGAGATTATCAGTGGTCTTGTATGTCTTCCATTTTCTAATAATTGCTCCCACAGTTGATTTCTTCACACCAAGCTGCTTACCTATTGCAGATTCAGTCTTCCCAGCCTGGTGCAGGTCTACAATTTTGTTTCTGGTGTCCTTTGACAGCTCTTTGGTCTTGGCCATGGTGGAGTTTGGAGTGTGACTGTTTGAGGTTGTGGACAGATGTCTTTTATACTGATAACGAGTTCAAACAGATGCCATTAATAAAGGTAACCAGTGGAGGACAGAGGAGATCTTAAAAGAAAGAAAGTTACAGGTCGGGGAGAGCCAGAAATCTTGCTTGTTTGTAAATGACCAAATACTTATTTTACCGAGGAAATTACCAATTAATTCTTTAAAAATCCTACAATGTGATTTTCTGGATTTTTTTTCTCATTTTGTCTCTCATAGTTGAGGTATACCTATGATGAAAATTACAGGCCTCTCTCATCTTTTTAAGTGGGAGAACTTGCACAATTGGTGGCTGACTAAATACTTTTTTGCCCCACTGTATATCTATACAATTTCTGGAGAAACATCTGAGACAAAATCTGAATCGCTAAATATAACTGAAAGAGTAATGTTCCTCTTGAATTATATTTTGGTTGACCTCAATCATAAGAAAGAACAATCACAAAGTCTCTTTAAAATCTCAGTAGTTTCTCCTAGACAGCAATTATAGAGAACAAATAAAAATGTTTGCTTCTGATTTCAGAATTAGAGTTCAGAATGTTTTACACTTTGGTCAGTTTTTACAAGATATCAGAATCTGCAATAAAAAAATCTTAATACGAACTCATATGTCTCATCAAATTCTCCCAACAATACATTTTAGAGCTCTGCACTAGTGTCAACAATATGTTAACAATATGTGTCTATTTCAATTTTCCTTATGGATTTTTGGAGAAACATCTCTGAGACGTGATCTATAAAACAGCAACCTCTGAGTAATTTTCCTCTACTTTAGTAACCCACATCTCTATGCAAATCCATAAGATATTTTTTAATACCTTAACTGTTTCTCATTGTCAGTAATAAGATTAAATAGAGACTTTAGCTTTAGTATAATTTCTCGGATGTTTCTTCTGAAGAAAAGACTCCAGTAAGAGAGTTTGTAAAGAGATCCCAACAGAGTCTCAAACTGTGCTCAGATCTGAAGCCAAAGTCTGTGATCAGAAATAATATGAACTCAAACATCTCTCAAATTCAAAAACCAAATTATCTAAGCTATGCTATCTATCATTTTATTAAAACTCTGTCAACAGTTGTGTCATTTGCTTCAAAATGTTCTCTCACAAGAAAGTTTAAGAGAACCATCTACACAAAAATACTTGAAATAGAGTTATAAAAGAGAAACATCTGAGTTTCCTCTCAGATGGACACACATGCTGGAACGCAATATCTCATGTTTCTCTATCTGTGTGTGTGAGTCTGTGTTTATTAGCAGAACGAGAGTGTAGCCACATCTGACCCACATCATAAATGTAACTGAAAATCATCAGAGAGCCACTCTAGTTCACGCCAAACCACACACACACACTCACACCTCGCTTGTGAAAATCCTTTTATTTGCAATATAATTCATTTGCCGTGTCCTCCACCACCCACGGCCCCTTCATGTGACAACTGACTGCTCGTTACCGCATCCCGAACGGCCCAAATTAATGATGAAAAAGGACAATTATGAGGAAAACGCAATTAGCTAACGAAGAGTGAGCCAATTATCTCTCTCCCACACAGTGGGCCAAAACTCAACGGCTGCGGGGTCAACCCAGAGGATTTTTACAGTTTCAAACATGCCATGTTTTTTCCTCTTTCATCACTCTGACGAGGACAGCGGCGCGGGTTTAATTAAACGGAAGCTTGAGTTCGCCTCTGAAGTGTGAAATTTAAACCAATCGTTGTTTTTAAACCGCTGTTGTTGCACGCTGGATAAATATTTTTCTTCTCAAGATAAAAGGGGATTGCGTAAGTCGGTTTAAAAAAAGAATTGCTCGAATTGCATGCAAGGAAAGAAAAAGTACAAACCAAGTGTGTCAAAACAAAACTACCAAAGCCTCCAGTAGGTGGTGCTCTTGATATCTCACCAGAAAGACCAAGTCTCCAGGTTAAAGCAGACATGTATCACTACACCCTTTCCTCTCATTCACTCCCTCCTCGCCTTTACAGTCGCTCTTTCTAACCACAGGGGCTCCCGTTATGATGGACAATGTTTTTTATGGGGGATGCAGTGAGGAGAATTATGAGGACAGACAGGAGTGGCTTGAATACGACAGTTTTGGGGGAGAAAGTGACGCATTCCTCTGTGTTTCCTTTTGTTCTGTCCATCAGAGGCCTTCTACTGTAATACATCTTGGTTACTAGGCCCTGCTGTCTGCTTCTCTCTCTACAGCTTTCTCCTAATAGGGGAGTAAAATCTCACGGTTGATCTCATTTCAGCTCCTCTAATCTCGTCTCTTCTCATAGGAAAAGTTAAAATCACAGTTGTTGAGTTCTCTTCTTGAATCTCTTCCCATGTTGTAACATCTCTTCTGTTTTCTAAACCTTACTTACTCTCTAACAGTATAATCTCTTCTCATCTCACTTTTCTACATTGCTAAAAGGAAGCATTGATATTTCAGTTATTCTCATTTAATCTTACTTTTTCTCATAGAAAAATCTAGACTCAATTGTTCTCTTTTTATCTCAATCTTTGCTAATAGAAAAAGTTAGCCTCTCAGTTGTTCTCATGTCATCTTGCCTTGTCTCATCTCTTCTCAGCTAACAGGAAGGTTTAACATCAGTTCTAATGGTTAGCGAGTCGGACTCGAAACCCAAAAGGTTGTGGGTTCGAGTCTCGTACTGGCAGGGATTGTAGGTGGGGGGAGTGAATGTACAGCGCTCTCTCCCACCTTCAATACCATGACTAAGGTGCCCTTGAGCAAGGCACCGAACCCCCTGCTGCTCCCCGGGTGCCGCAGCATAAATGGCTGCCCACTGCTCCGGGTGTGTGTTCACGGTGTGTGTGTGTTCACTGGTGTGTGTGTGTGCACTTTGGATGGGATAAATGCAGAGCACTAATTCCGAGTATGGGTCACCATACTTGGCCACATGTCACTTCACTTTAATCTCATCTCTCTGTTAATAGGAAAGGTCTTCCCTTTCTTCATCTCGTCTTTTCTCTTTTTAACTTCAGGGTTGTTCTTGTCTCATCTCGCCTCATCGTGTCTTGCCTCTTTTTCTCTTAAAAAGGACAACCTTGTGGTTTTTCTTGTCTCATCACTTCTCTTTTCACCTGTTTCTTTTGTACTACACTGGTAATAAGATAACTTAATAAGTCTATAAGTAACTTCGTAAGCTGTCCTCTTTTTCAAACTCACCTTGCCTCATTCTCGTCTCGTCTCTTCTCACAGGAAAAGTTAACCTCAGTTCTCTGTTCTCATCTTGTTTCATCTCTTCTGTTTTCTTCTGAATGGAATGGTTATCCTCTCTTCTTCTCACTTGTCTTTTCTTACAGGAAAAGTTAAACAGGTTCAGTTCTCTTCTTGTCTTTCCTGTTCTGTCTCGTCTCTTGTCTTCTTCTGGAAACCTAGGAAAACCTCAGTTATTCTCATCTTCTCTTCTCTAATATTAGAAATGTTTAACCTCTCAGTTGTTCTCATTTAATCTTTTCTCTTCATCCTTGAGAAACCTCTCCTCTTATCCTCTATTCACAAGAAAGGAGAACATCGTGGTTTTTCTAGTCTCAATTTACCGCAACCCTCAACTTGTCTTGTCTCATCTTGTCTCTTCTCTTCATAGAAAGGATAACATTATGGATGTTTTGTCTCGTCTCAAATGTTCTCTTTTCATCTAGTCTATTCTCTTCTTTTCATCCCTTTGCTAATAGGAAAAGTTAGCCTCTCAGTTGTTCTCATCTCATCATGTCTCTTCATTTATCTGATAATACAAATTATAACCATTATGGTTTTTCCTCATCTTTCCATCTCTATACTACAAGAAAATAAGAGAACACAGGATTATGACTGAAATTACACATGAAAAAAGTCACGGTTGTTCTCTTTTGGTCTCATTTTGTCTCTTCTCTTCTCCGAATGATTCTTCATCTTCCAACACACACACACACACACACACACACACACAAATCTGAAAGGAGCAAGAGCTATCAAAGGGAAGTTCTGGAAACTTTACACGCCTGAGCTCTGTGGAGGGATACAGGGAGTATAATGATATTCTCTATTGATCGCGAGGAGGAGAACAAATGCTGGTATTTACGCCGTTGACATTTCCATCCAGCTCACTTGCTCTGTAAGTTCCAAACAAATATAAAGATGCATTTCTCACAGCTCCACCATCTGAATATCAAAAATATAAGAAAGATGAATGGTTTCTTTGATGGTGAAACTGAGTTTAGAACTTCACCCTCAACATTTTCTTTTTCTTACTGATTTTCCTATCTTCTGGCTTGGTATCCGACTTACCTCAGGGTTTTCACAAATAATACATTTTAAACAGCAAGCATATCCTTTTAGAATGGCTTGACCTTTATAACAACCCACACATTACCTTTAGCAGTAAATGCTAAAGTTGTCAAGCTATAATTAGCAGCATTTTGTAGCATTAGCATTTTTAGCTGATGGCTAAAGCTTAAGTGCAGTTGTTGCATGTACTTTTGCGGTTTCCAAGCCATCCTGGCAAGTTTGAAAGTCAGTTATGATGTACATAACACATAACAAATGAAATTGTACCATTAATATTCACAATTTTCAGCGGTTTTTCACAGATGAGATCTCAACACTGTCGACAGATATACTATCATAAACTGTACTGTATGTACTAATATTTTTTAAAACAGTATGCAAAAAGTATGCCATGAGGAGATCTCTTTTGCATCTCATTTGCTTCTCCAAGACAGTAATGAGATTTATTGGACATTATATGGAGATATTTACTTCCATCAAACTGGATATCAAATGGAGTTCCAGCTTCTTAGGTTCTAATTTCACATGGGTCTCATCTAGAGTTTCACAAGAGATCTCAATGTCTCAAACTGTGTATAGATTTGTCAAGATACTGAAGCCTGAAAAAAAAAATACAGATTCATTTCTGATTCGTTCAAAGACCTTACTCATTGTCTCATTTGTTTCTCACTTTTTCCAGATCATTTTACAGTAACGTCTGACACAAAGTTATCTCCTCTAAAATTTCAAAAAAGATCTCAACAATGTCTCAAACTGATTCAAATATGGAAGTCTGAAAAAATAAAGATAGACTTAAATATTTCTAATTCATTTAAAAACCTCACTCATTGTGTCATTTGTTTCTCACATGCATATTTAGTAAGGAATTATTTAGAGAAATATCTGAAAAAGTTAGATACTTGACCTCACATGTGTCTCCTATAGAGTTTCTGAAGAGATCTCAACAATGTCTCAAAAAATGTGGTATGACAAAAAGATATACTTTATATCTCATCTGTTTCTCCAAGACAGTAAAGTGATTTAATAGAGATCAAGTATCCGGTTTCTTATATTTAAACCCAAAAAAGTTGTAAGTAATTTCACAGAAGCTTTAGACTTGAGAAGACATCCAGAAACAAACTTAAACTGCACTTGAGATGATGTCAGTGTTTCATTTGTAAACTATTTTCAATTTATAGGCAGTCTAGTCCTGTGTTAAATGTCCTTGTTAGTTTTTATCATATTTAGTCATCTTTCCAAATTTAGTTTTAGTCGACATAAAGTCTCAACATTTTAGTCTAGTTTTATGCCGAGTTCACACTGCATGATTTTCAAACTCATCGGATCGCCGTTGTTTTCACACTGCGTGACTATCTGGGGTAGCATTCGGTTGCTGATGTGTTCACACTGCACCATGGATCAGTGACAGGGGGTTTCGAATTGCATGACTTCACAATAGGAAGAATCGCAGACAACTCTGTCTGGTCCGCAAACTACGCTTCACAACAAAACACACGCGAGAAGTGATAAGGAAAAAAACGCTAGAAACCGCATGCTTCAGACCGGATGTTATCGCGCGAGACTGGAATTATATAAAAAAAAAAAAAAAATTATATATATCATAGCTATATGTGAGCTGATTCCCAGTTACAAGGAGAAAAAGAAAAACAGATTATGCAGGAGGGAGATGCAGGGAACAGGGATTGGGTGTTCTGCAAAGAGAGTTGGAGGTAAATAATCTTGCGGTAAGTGTTATGCTGATGTTGTGGCTGGTCAAGCAAATGTTTGGGCTTGTTTCTGTATGATATAATTGTTCATATATCTATTAAATTACTGATATTCTGGTCTATAACTCCTCCCCGAACGTCCCTCTGCCCTGTATCTTGGTCTCTCAATGCCTGTAGGTCATCGCCGATGTGTTTCAGTCAGAACTCATTTCACACAGCGTGATTGTGAATCACCGACAGCTCCAGATACTTAGCATGCCAAATATTTTGCGGGCGTCGGCGAGGTGTGCCTACGATTTCGGGCATTTGTCTGCGATTTTGCAAAACCACCGTAGGCTATGTGCTTCCGAGTGAAAAATCGGCCTAAAATCGTGCAGTGTGAACTCGGCATTAGTCAAAGAAAATCTGAAGTATTTTAGTCTAGTTTTAGTCGAAGAAAACCTGAAGTATTTTAGTCTAGTTTTAGTCAATGACAACTATTGAACTATGAAAAATTTAAATTTTAGCAATGAGATTATTATTAATTAACCGTACAGCAGTTTTGGCAGCCATTTTTAATTTAGTCTTAGTCTTATTCAAATGTACATTTTATATTTAGCCAACCTTGTCCTGTTTTTGTTTAGTCAAGTTTAAGTCAATGAAATGTATGAGCATTTTAGTCAGGTTTTAGTCAAATCTTAGTCACATTTTTGTCATTCTGTATAATGGTTAAACTGATAAAAACTATTTTTTTCCTCAAAATTATAATCGTAATGATTGTTGTCATTTGAGAAATTTAGTTTTGCATTTCAGGTATTGCACTTTCACCAGTAAGTATTATGAAAACTGATAAAACAAACAAGAAAATATAATAACAGTGAAATTAGTAAAAAGTAGAAAGTAATTAGACTAATTCCAAATTGCATAGCCTATTTCTGTATTAAAACAACGGTGGTTGAGTAAGTGCATTTATTCAGCGATCACAATTGCAAACAATACAGTCGAGATCTCATGACAGAACACAGACCCGGCTGAGTGACGCTTTCATTTAGATCGCTAAACTCCAGCTTGTTTGTTGGTGTTTTCAGATCATCTGCGGCGGCGCTTCCGCAATGAGGAGCAAGCGCTTGCGCATGGTTGCCAGATTGCTTAAAATAAGCAAAACACCGGGCAGAAAATGTATCCTTGTAACAGCAAAGCTCTGATTCGGGGATTTGAACTTTTGATATCTGGCAACCACACTCATGAACGCTCACGTAGTAGAGGTGTGTAGAGCAGTCCGCAATAATACTTTGTCTCCTTTTTTTGATGAAAATTTGATTAACTTTTTGTTAAAGTTTTTATTTTTTTTGAATACATTTTAGTTTCATCTTATTTCGTCAATGAAATTGCATGTTGATATAGTTATCGTTTATTGACCTTATTGTCATCTCGTCTTCGTCTTGTCTTAGTCATGGGAAAAAAGCTAGTCAACAAACATTTTTCATCATAGTTTTCGTTAATGAAATTAACACTACTTGAATGAGACTGAGAACTCCCCTGATCTATGAAAGAGAAACCTTTGAGAAATAAGAATTTCTTGGAGTATCAGTATTATACATTATCTTTAGCTGTAAATGCTAATGCTATTATTGGCAGCATTAAGCCCAAAATATACTTTGGTTTTTACTGTTGTGTAACTTTGCAGACCAAGTCCTCCAGGGAAGTTTAGAAGATGTACAAAAAATGAGCAAAAACTTAGTCATACACTCAACATTTGCAATTACATGCAAATTATGACCAATGATAATACATTTAAACCATGATTTCTTTACTTGAAAAGCTCAAACATGGAACCTCTGGGAATGAAAAGATTCCCACTAGGGCTGTAAAAAAAAATAAAAAATTCGAATATTCGTTGAATTTCAAATAAAAATCCACATTCAAATGCAAAAAACGTTGCATTCAAATTTTAGGTGTGCATTAAGGAGGCAGCCTTATCGGTGACGCACGAGATGCGATGACGATATAAGTGTCATTGCATTATAATGTTTTTGTTAGCCTATCCAGTAGAAGCCACTAGACGTGGCACTGCTGCGTTGTTCATTAAAAATATTGCAGAAAAAGAGAACATCAATGCGGAGAAGATCTTGTTTACATCAAAACTGAAACCAAGCCGTTCACACAGAACACATATTTCGCGCATTTTCTAGAGGGACATCTATCAACACTGCACTCACACGAGAGAGCAGCATGTTTAGAAAGCCATGTAAAATTAATGCAAGTTTAACTTTGAAAAAAACATATAACGAGACTTTATGGCGGGGTTTTCCCCATCCCACTGCATCTCATGTTTTTAAATGAAAAATGTACTCTGTGTGATTGGCTTTCGGCCCTTTGTATAAAACTATGCATACATACATGATGCTGTTTTGTCTATAGTTGTTTAAGCAACTTAATTAATTATAATTGGTTTATAAACATTATTTTAAACATTATGCACTTTTTCCACAGATAGTCATGTTATCTTATGCTTTGAAGAGACATGCATTAGTAATATTTTGCTCGATGCACCCTCTCGTGGCCTCAGGAGAGAAGCCAAAAGCTTTTCTTCACCCTAACAGAAATTATGCATTTTAAATTCGAATATAATTAGAATTTTGATCATATTTAAGTACAAAATTCTAATTTAGTTTTTCAGCTGTTTTGACAGCCCTAATTCCCACTGCATGGCAATTTCATTGAGGTTAATGCACGATCTTCTCATAAATGCAGTAATTCAGACATGGCTTGAAGGCAGCTGTTGAACAGGTGATATTTTGGTCTCGGCGAGATTTTGAAGTAAAATATAACCATGTGATATAATGAGAAACCTCAGCCGGGTCTTCTCACAAGGCAATGGCAAGAGGACTCACACCGGGCCAAGAACGACTGGATGAAGGTGATTCTCTCTCTTATCTATCTGTCGCTGTCTTCCTGATGTTCCTCCTCTCCTCTTCCTTGGGTTTTTTCTTTTTTTACTCTCTCTGAGCCGCCAGTCAGGGGCTATAATGAGACGCCGATAACTAGAGCAGCTCTCAGCCCCGATCAGTGACCACCAGTGGAATCGACAGGGGTCTTATCAGCGGCTCTCATCCTCTGGCACAGGCGTACACCTCTTTCCGTCTGTTGCTCTCTTTCTCACATGGGCGAGCCAATGGGAAACCGAAGAGAGAGGAGCAGCAACCCGCAAAGGCGGCTGGAAAGGCTAACAGCGGTGGGATGGAAATCCATGTTGCTTGGTTTTGCCCCAGAGGTCGGGCCGCTGCAAATGCCAAAGCCATTCCTCTGAAACAGCCGGGGGATGAGAGGAGGAGAAAAGCGGGATGAATAAAAGGAGAAATGCAAGCTGAGATGGTTGAAAGAGAAGGTGTCGGTGTTTTTGATAGATCCAGTCAGGCGTTAAGAGAGGCTTCACACCATGGGCCTCCCGATGGGAGCGAACGCACACCTGCAGGGGATTGAAGATGTGATCCAAGCCAACAGGGGCCAAACGGATGTGTGTGTGAGCGAAATAACTCAACGTGGAAGAGGCATATTCTGTCCTTCGGCAATTTTGTAAAGGTGTCACAGTCATATTTAACTTTTTTTTTTTATTCTAAAATGTGGCAGGAAAATTCCTCACATTTTACTCTACTGATTTTAACGCTTTTTAGATAATTTGGATGACTTTTTTTTTTAATTGTTTAATTATTTTAATCACATAATCTTATCGTATTACTAAAAAGAAAAATTAATAGTTATTGTATTATATTATATTATATTATTAAGAAGTATGTTTTACTACCAAATTTAATAATGCTAAATTAAATAAAATGAAAAAAAAAACCCCAGAAGAAATCTACTTGATACAGTAATGAAAATGTATACTTAATATCATTACCATTAAACAAGATTATAATAGTAGCTTTTTTTGTATCAATAAAACCAATTACCCACAACCGTCATGTTTTTGCACAATTTGTACATTCTTGAAATGTAATTTCTTACATATAGTTTTGTATAAATGTGACCACAAACCATGTGATTTGAGGTATCACTCATGTTTTCAAAGGTTCAAATCATTCAATTCAATTCAAGTCAAGTTTATTTGTACAGCGCATTTCACCATGCAAAGCAACTTTACAGCAAATTTAAGTTTCTACAATATTTAGTGGTAGCTTTTGTAATTGATGTATTGGCAGAAGTGTACGGAAAAATCAATTAAAGATGTGATCAATTAAAGATGTAATCAAACAGACTATGAACACTATTAACAGCAATAATTATGTTGCAATCAAACTTGTTGCAAAATGTGGTAGTTCTGTAAGTTGGTTGGCATCATCTGAGGTCCTCTGAAGGGTCATCTCTTTTCAGGTGTTCTGGATCCAGACTGAAGCTTGTGTAAATCCTAGTTACAGAAACAGAGAAGCAAATAGAGACATAATTAGCGTAGCTGCATTACATTTTAGTCATACAGTTGGAAATGAAGAACCAGGGTTATTATAGTTAAAACTAAACTATTTAAATTTAAAAAACTTTAACTGGAATAAATCGAACATTAGCAAAAAAAAAAACATTTCTAATTTTTATTTAGTTTATCTTGATGTCCTAAAATAACTCAACCTAAAAATGGAATCAAAATTAATACAAATTATATAGACAAAAAGGAAAGCTTTAACTGAATATTAAACTTAAAACAGAAAATATAAAAATAAAAAAACTTATAAAAAAAATTCATAGAAAATATAGTAGCATCTCAATAATACTAAGAAAGAACTATATTCAGAAATGAATATTATTAAAAAAAAAACATGGACTATAAATCTTGAATTGAATCGAATCAGAAACCAGTTGAATTCATGTTAATTTCTTTTTTTTTTTTACCATTTATTAAAGGAAAATTGTTATTTTATAGAAAATTTGCATTACAAGTTTTATGCATTACCCATGATAATGTATCCGGGTCTTTTGCACGTATTGTCAGTTCTGTTAATTAAAATTAATACAATTGGTTTGGTTCTGGCAGGAGGTGTGTGTATCGTCTGGATCTGTGATATTTACTGGTTCATTTTGTCCTCACCAAGGAAAGCAGGAGCTCTCATTAACCTTACCAAACAAAGCGCGCACCTTTTCCTTTCCACTCTGGGGGGTTTTGACAAAACAACCTCTTAGACAAGTGCATTAGGTGACTGGGGTTCGCACCTGTAATCATCATTCATCAAGCTGGAATTCCAAAATGTTCCTCCCTAGAAACTCTCCAGCGTGTGTTGAAGTACTAGCTTGACTACAGACTGTTTTCAAGCAGCTACTAGAACTGACACCCAGCGGTTGGTGCCATGACCCTAGTGGTTTCCACTTTCTCTTGTTTCCCCCGCCCCCCTTTCTTGCTCTATTGCAATGGGTAAATTTCACCAAAAACGAATGCAATTGTCAAATTTCAACTTCAGTAGTGGAGGGAAAAGTAGTAGTGAGATTTTTGCATTCTTCTATGGTCATGACAATTAGCATTATACTATTACTATAAGAATCTAGGGCTGGTCCGAATACCATTTTTTGAGCTTCGAAGCTTCGGTAGTAATCAACACCGAATATTCGAAGCTTCGGAGGGAGGGGGCTGAACATATTCTTCCCTCTAACACCGTGTCTACAACGGACGCGAACGGCGCGGCGCGACAAAATACTATAGAACTCATTATAACCAGTGATGCTGTCTTCTAAACTGGTTGCGGTTCGCGTTCGTCTGGGCGTCGACACGACAAATTCCTGACAGAAAACTGCTGCTGCGTTCTATTCTTGACGTTTTGACACAAATTTCAAATGATTTTCAAGGGTCGCTTTGTCGTGTCCAGTGTAGACAGACTTTAGCTGTTGCAGAGCGGCAACTGTCACATCCGGTGTAGACACGGTGTAATAAAGGCAGGATCCTCTGTGTGTCTGTCTGTTTACATTTTTATTATGCCGAGAACCGTTCATCCAATCGACTTCACGCGTGTGTTGCTGCGGACCCAAGGGAGTGCAGTGTCGCATTTTGGTGCAATATGGACACGCGACACGTTCAGAATTAATAAACTTTAATAAACTACAGAACAGCGCGAGCCGGAAGCGGTGCGCCTCACGCGGGCAGGGCTTATATGATCCGAGAACGGACACTGCACTAGTGATGCAAAACACACAGGTCTGTTAAGAGCAATAGTTTTAATATAGACAAATTATAATTAGGCTGGGCTACTTATTGTCGTATTCGCAAGTACTTTCCAAGCAAATCAAGTGCACGTTTTTGTCATGTGTAAAATTACTGATTAACATGGCGGATAAAAGCAGCTCGTTTTTTTACACCAACAATATACTATAGGCTTACTTACAGAACTCAGGTGATTTTTCAAACTTGATGTACTGTTGTGGTAGGCCAGTTTCAAATCGCATATTTGGCACAATGTCTTGGTCTTGTCCTCAACTCAATTTAAAGTGCTCCCACCCAGCTGAGATCTTGCATTTTTTTCTTCTCTTCCAGATGAACTGAATCATGACGTTAATGACGTTCACTCATGGGCAATTCATATTCAAGCGCGAATGAGAACCGTTTCGCGGGGGAAAAAAAAGAAGAATATTCAAATCTCAAAATTGAAAATTGAATGTCAACCCACCGAATGAACCCACCGAATCCGGTCCAGCCCTAAATGAATCCATACATACTTGCAGCTTTCTAGCTTTCTGAGACAGAATCGCAGTCAAAACACTGGAATACAAAGATTTTTTTTATTCCAGTTTAAATCAGCATAAATTAGACAGTGCATATAAAATGTGTGTAATTTCTTTTGCATTAAAGTAATGAGCCTTATTTTATATACAAATTTATATATATACAACTATATATTGTATAATTTATTAATTTAAATTAATATGCTTAAAATATTATCTTTTAAAAACATTCAAAATATGTAGATGGAGATTAAAATAATGTATGCATGATTTTGTAGTTAACAGCATAAATTATGCTATAAATATAAAATGGGTAATATTATGATTTATTGTTTGCATTAAGATAATGAAAATGGAGGTCATTATAATATGATTATCTATCTAACAGATATTTTAAAACTTGGAAATTATGTAGTTTAGGGTTTTTTATATAAATTATTAAAATGCACACACGCAAAAACACAGTTTGCATATAATAATTTCAATGTATATATTAAAATTTACAATACATTCATAATTCTCAAAAGTAAATAATTGATAAAAGACTATATTTCATCATTTTTATATATGTACACACACATTCACACATATCAATTTTAAAAATAATCCGACAAACAAAGCAATACAATGATTTTGCAATTTAAATCAGCATAAATTTGTGATTTCCCCACCCCATGGAAGGTAATGAGAATAAGTTGTAAAAAATGCATAAAACACTACAAAAAAAGAGTATATATATATTATTATTATATATATATATATATACTTATATATATATATATATATATTATATATAATTACAGTGGGTACGGAAAGTATTCAGACCCCCTTACATTTTTCACTCTTTGTTATATTGCAGCCATTTGCTAAAATCATTTAAGTTATTTTTTTTTTCCTCATTAATGTACACACAGCACCCCATATTGACAGAAAAAAACACAGAATTGTTTGTTATTTTTAATTGTTGACATTTTTGCAGATTATTAAAAAAGAAAAACTGAAATAAAAAAAATTCAGACCCTTTGCTCAGTATTTAGTAGAAGCACCCTTTTGATCTAATACAGCCATGAGTCTTTTTGGGAAAGATGCAACAAGTTTTTCACACCTGGATTTGGGGATCCTCTGCCATTCCCCCTTGCAGATCCTCTCCAGTTCTGTCAGGTTGGATGGTAAACGTTGGTGGACAGCCATTTTTAGGTCTCTCCAGAGATGCTCAATTGGGTTTAAGTCAGGGCTCTGGCTGGGCCATTCAAGAACAGTCACAGAGTTGTTGTGAAGCCATCCTTCGTTATTTTAGCTGTGTGCTTACGGGTCATTGTCTTGTTGGAAGGTAAACCTTTGGCCCAGTATGAGGTCCTGAGCACTCTGGAGAAGGTTTTCGTCCAGGATATCCCTGTACTTGGCCGCATTCATCTTTCCCTCGATTGCAACCAGTCGTCCTGTCCCTTCAGCTGAAAAACACCCCCACAGCATGATGCTGCCACACCATGCTTCAAGTTGGGACTGTATTAGACAGGTGATGAGCCGTGCCTGGTTTTCTCCACACATACCGTTTAGAATTAAGGCCAAAAAGTTATATGTTGGTCTCATCAGACCAGAGAATTTTATTTTTCACTATCTTGGAGTCCTTCAGGTGTTTTTTTTTTAGCAAACTCCATGTGGGCTTTCAGGTGTCTTGCACTGAGGAGAGGCTTCCGTCGGGCCACTCTGCCATAAAGCCCCGACTGGTGGAGGGCTGCAGTGATGGTTGACTTTCTACAACTTTCTCCCATCTCCCGACTGCATCTCTGGAGCTCAGCCACAGTGATCTTTGGGTTCTTCTTTACCTCTCTCACCAAGGCTCTTCTCCCCCAAATAGCTCAGTTTGGCCGGACGGCCAGATCTAGGAAAGGTTCTGGTCGTCCCAACGTCTTCCATTTAAGGAATGGAGGCTACTGTGCTCTTGGGAACCTTAAGTGCCGCAGAAATTTTTTTGTAACCTTGGCCCAATTCTGCAACTTGCCACAATTCTTCTCTGAGCTCTTCAGGCAGTTCCTTTTGACCTCATGATTCTCATTTGCTTGACATGCACTCTGAGCTGTAAGGTCTTATATAGACAGGTGTGTGGCTTTCCTAATTAAGTACAAATCAGTATAATCAAACACAGCTGGAATCAAATGAAGGTGTAGAACCATCTAAAAGATGATCAGAAAAAATGGACAGCACCTGAGTTAAATATGAGTGTCACAGCAAAGGGTCTGAATACTTAGGACCATTGATATTTCAGTTTTGCTTTTTAATCAATCTGCAAAAATGTCAACAATTCTGTTTTTTTCTGTCAAGATGGGGTGCTGTGTGTACATTAATGAGGAAAAAAAATTAACTTAAATGATTTTAGCAAATGGCTGCAATATAACAAAGAGTGAAAAATTTAAGGGGGTCTGAATACTTTCCGTACCCACTGTATAATTAATAAAATAATATATAGGTGAGGTGATGTGACATGTGGCCAAGTATAGTGACCCATAATCAGAATTTGTGCTCTGCATTTAACCAATCCAAGTGCAAACACACAGCAGTGAACACACACAAACACCCAGAGCAGTGGGCAGCCATTTTTATGCTGCGGCACCCGGGGAGCATTTGGGGGTTCGGCGCCTTGCTCAAGTGCACCTCAGTCGTGGTATTGAAGGTGGGAGAGAGCACTGTACATTCACTCCCCCTACCTTCAATCCCTGAAGACTCGAACCCACAACCTTTGGGTCATGAGTACGATTCTCTAACCATTAGGCCACGACTTCCCCCATATAATGAAAATAATATAAAAAATATAATAAAATATGCGAAACTCTAAGAACTAAAACAAGCAGTTGAAGTACATATTATAAACATTTGTAAGTATAAGTAAACGTGAACTTAACTAAAACGTTTTTCTAGGATATGGGTTGAAAAGCAAACATGACCTTGAGATTCACCCCATTTCTCCCTTCCACCCAGCTCTCCTAAAGATGTCAGGTTGTTTCTGACAGCTGTGAGGTGAGTGCAGCACTAACCTGCGAGGCAAAAGTTGTTAGATAACAAATGCAGTCAGTCGGAACCGAGTGCTGCTGCTTTACAGGTGTGGCATCTGCAGATACCAGAGGTCAGAGGTCAGGCAGTCGGTGGATTTAGGAAAGGAGAGATAAAGCTCCAGCTGCACCCTGGGGTTCCCTCTCACTGCTTGCCTCCTGTGGGAAGGTGGATCTGGGGTTAGATGAGGTGCATTTCCTGCTGACTGACAAGCCTGTCTTGGTGTCTGATCTTCAAGGGTTCTGGAGGAAAAGCAAAGAGAGACGGCAAAAGAATCGATTAAGTTAAGCGACGGCACTTTTTCGTTGCACACCTGCTGTGTGCGCATTTATTTGTGAAGATTAGATTGTGTGTTTCAAAGTCAACATGAAACGACATTCGCAAGCCATTTTTTCTCCGTAATGTGACAGCAAATTATGCATGAGGAGTCAGGGAGGAAAAGTAAATCAGGTCAGTTGTGATTTCATGCTGAACTGAAATGTGTTTGAATGTGTGTTTATATGATTGTGTGTGTTTCTGACCTCTCCACTTCCGCTGACCTGTAGAGTCCGTCATCTTGGCCGTGTTTGATGAGTCTGACTGGCGTGAAACTGTCTGAGCGAAAAGGTCGTGACAGAAATCTCTGTCTTTCTCTTTCTGACAGGTGAATCATTCATGTGAAGTGAAAACAGAGGCTGGAAGAAGAGTACAATATACAGTTTTTATAAGGGCAATTTCAAAGTTGACATTGCCGTTTTATTGCCTTAAATAATGACGAAAGACAAAATAAATGTTAGTACTCAACTGTGGTCATTATAGGTTACATTCCATAACAATATAATGGGGTTCAAAGTATCATAGTGAAGAAAAAAAAAAAAAAGTATATTGTATTGTGTACAATGTAAAAAAAAAAAAAAAAAAAAGAATATCAGCATCAGAAGAGATTGATTAAAAGGCTTGTTTACACACACAAGGAATTTGACTTGATGACAGGAGCTTCCAGTGTAGAAGAAAGTACAGACATAGTGCAGACATACATGTATATAGGAATAACACAGTAGGGATGTAAGATAAAACTAATATAATTTTTTTAACATTAAATAATGTACTATATACAGAAATGACAGAAATAGGACAGTATAGGACACTAAACAAAAATAAAAAAAAGACTTACATCTGATAAAAAATAAAAATAAAAAAATTACTAAAATGAATGAAGACCCATGGTCTAAAAATTCTAAAAAATACATGAATGTCATCAAAACAACACAATCATGCGGTCACAATTCAAACAAGCAAATACAACAAGACCAACCAATAAGATTATGCGTTTTAAAACAATATAAAGAATAAAATGATCATCTACAACAAAAGCTAACAAACAAAACAACTAAATAAAATCGACATAAACAATCATGTAATCATAAAACGAAATAATATAATATAAAATATAAATAAAAAACATGATCTGGTGTCAGATCTAAACAAAAGCAAACACAAATAAACAAATCTATATTTGTTCATCGTGACACATTAAATAAACAAAAGCAGGATGACAACAATCGTGTGTTCACTAAACATAGTTAATGAAATAAAAAAAAAAAACATGATCCTGGTGTCCATCTAAACAAACAAACAATAACCAAAAATAAATAAATAAATAATATATACACACACACACTCAAGGTGCCACATCTAAATATATAACAAGAACAACAATCATGATGTAATAGAAAAATAAATATAAACAAAGATGTTGACACATCTAAAAAACAAACAAATAACAACAACAAAAACAAATAAATTAATAAATAAACAATACAAATAACTCTAGTACTGACAACAACAATCACTGTCACATCTAAACAAAATCAAATAAATACATCAATACAAACAAACAGAATAAATATATAATAAATATATAATGACATGATAATGGTGTCACATCCACTCAAACCATACAACAAATTTAAAATAAACCAGTCTAAAAAAAATATCAATCAATCAATCAAATCAATCAAAGTGAAATAAGCAAACAGACAACAAAAAATATGACACAGAATATGTCTATATTAGCCGCGTCGCATTCAAAGTGGTCAATGACCAGCCCGCACCACCCCCCGACCCGTGATATGAACAAAACCTGATGATCATGTAATCCAGCATGATTCGAGAATGTACAAAAGAGCGTCTTGAGCTTCAGTGGAAGAACATTAGAAATCTCAACAGCTTTTTTTTGCAAGTATGACACCATTTTAGATGCCTCGTTGCCACGGATACACTCATATGAGATGGCATTTGAAAGCGGGAGGGAGTTTACTTTCTGTCAGCGGCTCTGTCAACTGTGCCAGGAGCAGTTTGGGTCATGAATATTAATTCTGCGTGACATTCGCTTGATTTACAGAAAGTGGACAGTGGTAGGTGAGCGCTAGCAATAGTAGGGTCAGCATTTGTGCATTTGTTGAGCAAACTGCCAAAGAATCCTATTGGCTTATGCTTATTATGAGTCATTGTTTTATATGATCGTCTACACTGTGGATACGCATACTAAATCTCTTCGAAACATACTGACCGTCTCCCAAAAGGACAGATTTAGTAATTTCTAAAAGTTTTAAATCTAGTCTAAGTCTAAAAGTATTTAATACATGTTACAAGATTACTTCCATGAAATTCCTTTTATGACAATGACCATGAAAAAGACAGAAAGCAGAGAGAGGGAAATGGAGTCGCACATTGCTTATGGAAGAGTACAGTGTATTCTGATATGTGCCCTGGGACTGAATGTTCCTGAATCATATTCACTGGTAATAACAGGACACTTTCAAGGATTAAAAATAAATAAATATAATAAACAGGCTTACTGTGGTATATATCCCAAGAAGAAGAAGAAGAAGAAATAAAAACGTGATTATTATGGTCCCATTTCTACAAAACTGCAGAACAAAATAAAACAAACAACACAAACAAGCAAACAAAAAAAACAATCAAAATAATAATAATTAATACTTAGTATTATTATAAAAACAGGAAAAACAAAATACAACCAACAAGGTACTAATTCCCCAAAATAAAAAAGATCCAACATCTAATGAAAACATTGATTAATAAATAATAAATAACAATAATATAAAAAAATGAAAACAAACAAATACCATGGGTACCAATTTCCGCCAAGTTAAAACAAATAACAAAATCTAATAATAATAATAATAATTCATAACAACAACAACAACAACAACCAACAACAATAATAATAATCATCTGTGTGCATCATATCCAAAAACCCCAAACAAACAAAACAAAAACAGTATTATGTCAATGAGGAAAGAAAGAAAGAAAGAGAAGAAAGAAAAAGAGAAAGAAAGAAAAAAAGAAAAAGAAAAAAGAATTGATCCCAATCAAAAATAAATAAAATATGCTAATAATAATAATAAGAAGAATGATAAAACCTGTGATAATTTGTATGAAAAAGCATTATATGGAACAAGAAAAACACAAAAGTTTGAAATTAATTTAATAGTTTAATTAATTACTTTTTATATTGTAATCCAGATTATACAGAATAGCATTAAAATGCCACACACACAAACACACACACACACACACACACACACACACACAACACACACACACAACACACACAAATGATGTTAAAATCCTCTCTGTAATCTTATAATCTATGTGACTTTTGACACATGGAAATCAATGACCTGTCACTGGGTTTAATTAAACTGTTTGTATGGCAGTAGCACATCCGTGTGTTCCGCTCACGGTAATCTGGCGACATCCAAACAAAAGCCACAACCACATCAGCTGGATTTACAACGGATCCATATCGATGCTATGGTAAAACATCAAAGCTTGATTACTTGACTTCAGGTAGATAGAGAAACAGACAAAAACTGTTTGATTCCAGAATCAATGTCTAAGCTGAACCAAAATCTATTACAATTAAAAAAAGTTTTTTTGCACCACTAGCTGAACTTGCTGGTGCTCAGATGCCAAGCAACTTTTAGAAAAACTAAAAAAATAATAATAATAATAAAAAAGAACACAAACGTCCAGGACGCAAAAACAAAAGTGCTGGGTGATTGGCATGCTGGGTCGTTATAAAACATGCCTTCTACAATCAGTTTTCTTTTATATTTTCATAAAACAAGGCAACAAACCTTGAAGGCTGGCCTACAAGCGCATTGACAAATTGGTTGGTTTTGTGTTTTTTTTTTTTCTGAAGCAATTAATTTCTCCATTCTTCAGGGAATGTTAAAGGAGAATACTCAAATAAACACAGAGATACACCGAACAAAACAAAGCAAAGAGAGGGAGGAATTTCATGAATGAAGTTTCCAAATAAACCATATTTTGCAAAAGTAAATGTACATTTTAAGACCACTACTTGGTATTGAGTATTTTATTGTACTTTATTTTTATTTTTATTCTATTTTATTTATTTTTAATCTCCCATTTGATGCCGTTGCTAACTGCGGATACATAAGATCTCATCATGATTGTTGAGTCGGTTTAATACTGATGATCTAAAAACAACAACACATCAATATAATAATACTCATACATGTATTATTAGTTTTTTATGTATGATTTATTTTTAATAAGTCTGTATTTATATCAGAGCAACTAATGCAATATAAGCTATTATATTTTGGGATTTAACTATAACAGGATCAGTATACTAACAATCATAATGCAAAATTCTCTACTATTATTATTATTATTATTTTATACTATAATTTAAATCTTTTTATTCTATTTTAATTTAATTTAAATCTATTTTAAATGAATATTTATTTTTAGTAAGTCTCCATGTCTTCTATATCAGAGAAACTAATGAAATGTAAGAGAGATTTCATTTGTGATTTCTGGAATGAACACAACAACACACACACACACACACACACACACAAATAAATAAATACATAAATAAATAAATAGTTGTTGTTGTTGTTGTTATGAGGCTTGGAAATTTGTGGGGACTTGAAAGAGTGTGGAGTTGATTTTGTCACAGTGCACAGATTGATTACTTTGTCTTCTTTAACTGAGCATAGTTTGTGACTAGCTGTTTCTCTAACTCGACCTGTTAATGTCAAAGGTCATTTAGAGTGTGAATCATAGTGTAATTATAGTTTGCATCATCTCTGCAACGTTCCTTTGCTCTCCTAAAACGTGCACACCTTTCCCCAGCTGCTCTGAACCAGGGCTGGAGACCCTCAAATAGGCCATGACAAGCAATTTGCCTCATGGAGATGATGAGAAATAGAGCAGAATATGATTAGGTTTGCACACTGGGGGCAAGCGCAGCTCACAAATACAGGGGGAGGTGAATATGTATGGGCGGAGTTGGAGGGTAACTGCTACTTATACCGAAGACCTTGAGATACCGAGAAACAACAGCAGGGAAGCAAGTCAAGCAGAAAACCTCTGAGGAAGTGTGGGAATATGCAAGCGTCTCAATCGAACGTTCAGCATACTACCGTCTACTTTAAAAGAAGTATGCATACTGTGGGCTGTATGATAATAATCTATATTTAAAAAAAAAATAGATTAATGTATGCATAGAAAACCCTAGTCGCTCAAGTGTTGCTCTTTTAGCGCTCATAAGATTTAATGGATTTCACATTT
>JADLZN010007862.1:0-22848 GCA_018155175.1 Sinocyclocheilus anophthalmus | reverse complement strand
TATGGACAGAGAACAGTATGTCTGGGAGGGAGAGAGACAGTTAAACATCAGTGACCACTATAAGCCCTTAGAAAAACCAATGTATCTTGAAACCATGAAACAGGTGAGAAAACTCTTAGAAGAGATGTACGATAAGGGTATCATCAACTCAAAACAGAGGGAATATCTAAGTGGCAGTGGTACTCCTGGAATGAGAAGGTTTTATCTATTGCCAAAGATTCACAAGGAGCCCGAGAAATGGAGTATTCCACACGAGATTCCACCCGGAAGACCCATAGTGTCAGATTGTAACAGCGAGACTTATCAAACAGCCGAGTACATTGAGTACTTTCTTAACCCCATCTCCCAGAAACACCCGGGCTATTTGAAGGATACTTATGATTTTATCCAGAAAGTTAAAGACATAAGTATTCCCAGTGGAGCCTTTTTATTTACCATAGATATTGATAGCTTATATACAAACATAGAAACTGAAGCAGGCCTCGAGGCAGTCCGGGAGTGCATGCTTCAGTATCCAGACCCAAAAAGGCCTGATAATTATATTCTAAAACTATTAGATATAAACCTAACTAAAATGACTTTGAATTTGATTCTAAATATTATCTGCAAGTTAAAGGCACAGCTATGGGCAAAAAGTTTGCCCCGTCCTACGCAAACATTTTCATGGCTAGGTGGGAACAATCAGCTCTGGGTTCATGCATAAAAAAGCCTTTGCATTACTATAGATTTCTGGACGACATATGGGGAGTGTGGCCGTACTCCATGAATGATTTTAAGGACTTTGCAGAACACTTGAACACCCATCAGAGATCTATAAAGATTAAACACACGATTGACCCCACAGAGGTCAATTTTTTAGATGTGGTGTCATATAAAGGACAGAAATAAAAAAATACAGGACAACTAGATTTCAGAGTGTATTTCAAAGAAACGGACACACATTCCTTACTGCACAAACATAGCTTCCATCCTAAACACACATTTAAAGGAATAGTAAAATCACAATTACTCAGATTCCATAGGATATGCACAGAGCATTCCTGCTTTATGGAAGCAACAAAAATTCTGTTCAGGGCCCTTAGGGACAGAGGATACTCAAGGTCCTTCTTAAGAAGAGCCTTGAAGACTTTTCTCCTCCCTAGGACCCCGAGTGATCCCACACAGGGGGAGAAGACCAAAATAATACCATTAGTGTCTAATTTCTCCTTAATGAGCAAACAGGTAAACCGGGCAGCTAAGTCTAATTTTGAAAGGTTCTTTGAAAACACTCCTTTCCTGCAGAAACACAAACAAATAGCTGCTTATAGGAGAAATACAAATATAGCAGACATTTCGGTTAATAGCAAACTCGGTCCTCTTGCACCACAGACTAAAAAGGTAATCTGCAAATACTTTGATCAGAAAAGATGGGTGTTCAATCGTTCAACAAAACAAGTGTTTCAAGTTTCACAGCAACTCACTCCAGTAACATGCAACTGCATTTATTTAATTTATTGTGCAAAGTGCGCCAAACAATATGTAGGCCAGACAAAAAATGCTCTAAGGGTCCGAATCTATCAACACACACATAACATAAAAAATAAAATAGAAAAACGCAGACATGTGGTCCAACACTTTCTGACCCATGGCCTTGAGGCCTTCAAGGTGACTGGACTACAGTCTGACCCGTTCTGGTCGCTGTGTGATAGATTAAAATTTGAAAGATTGTGGATCATGAGACTCGATACAAAATTTCCAAGGGGTCTAAATGAGACTTAGGAGATCCACCTGACCTAAACCCAAACCTAAACCTACCAGACACTCCGGGATTCAAACCCGAATTTTACAGACCCATGCTTGACAAACCTAACCTTAACCAAACCTAAACCTACCAGACACTCCGGGATGCGAACCCGAATTTTACAGACCCGTCCTTGACAAACCTAACCTTAACCAAACCTAAACTTAACAGCCCTGGCCTCAACAGCCCCATGTTTAGCCCTTAATAATAAAATGACTGTGGCCTGCCTTGGTATTTGTGGTATTTGGGGGAGATCAGCGGTGAGATGGACAGTTGCACAACCCAGTTTGGGACCCTCGGGTCCGAGCCTGGGAAATACTTTTCTTTCCTAACCCAGCCGGAGCCTCTCTCTCTGAACCCTTTCTTCTCCTGACCTCTGGTGGGCTTTCAATAGAACCACACTCTGTGGGCATTTGTAATGTGTCTCTCCTTCTTTTTAATTAATAAAAGCACATAAATATCCATTTATGATAAATATAAAAATTCACAAATATTAATATTCACCTCAGGGGCACTAGATTTCGTGGTTTTCATGGATTGATTATAAAAAACACAAAGAGATAAAACATGCTATAAATATCAAAAGCATGAAATACATCGATATAAAACTACAAATATAAATACACATTTTAGGGGCCCTACAATTCATGTTTTTCATGGAAGACCTATAAAACCAGAAAAAGGTAAATACAAAAAGCATGGAAAAATGGAAATAAATATACAGAAAAAAATATATACACATATCACGAGGCACTAGAGTTGATTTAAGGGTCATAAAGGATTAAAAACATTATTTAGAACTACTTGGAACACATCTGAAGGATGCATAGATTTTTTAATACATGCAGACTAAGGAGCTGCATCATTCAAATTTGAAAAAGCAACGTGCATCAGTTAAATTTGAATAAGCAGGCAGATTAAGGAACTGCATCGGTTAAAATTTGAAAAAAAGCATCATGTGTTCTTTGGTTTTGAATTCTGTGTTGGTTTAAAGTGATTGGAGGATGACGTGCCGATGGATTCGTGGGTTTCATGGACTTGATTATAAAAACACAAAGAGGATTAAAAACCATGCTATAAATATAAAAAAAGCATGAAATGAAATACATCGATATAAAAACAAAATATAAATCACATTTTAGGGCGGGGCCCTACAATTCATGTTTCATGGAACGACATATTATAAAACCCGAAAGGAAAAAGGTAAATACAAAAAGCGGGAAAAATGGAAAGATAAATATACAGAAAAAACTATATAACATTATCACGAGGCAATCTAGGTTGATTTAAGGGTCCAGAAAGGATTTAAAAAACATTTTTAGAACTAATTGGGACACTTCATGAAGGATGCAGAGATTTTAAAAAATACATGCAGAACTAAGGAGCTGCATCATCAAATTTGAAAAAAGAAAAACGCAACGGCAATGAATCGTTGTAAATTGAATAATAAGCAGGCAGATTAATGGAACTGCACGGTTTAAAATTGAAAAAAAAGATAATGTGTTCTTGGTTTGTTGAATTCTGTGTTGGTTTTTTAGTGATTGGAGTGATGACGTGACGAGGAAGTCATCGATTTGCACTAGATATAGCGGCGAGACGGGATTGGATCAGAAGGCTGTGTTTTGACTGCTCTGCAGTAAACACTCGGTTGGTGATTCAAGTAGTAACCAAGCTTATTGTGACTTTTAAGGTGTTAAAGAGGGAAAAAGAAATATAAAGCCTTGCCTGAAGAACTGAAGAAGGTAAGTGTGTACCTTGTACCGAAAACGTCGCGATTATAGGCTCTTGAACACAGAAAAAGACAAAAAACAATATACAATTGCTGATTTGTTCGTGCATAATCAATTATGGTGTTCGTCTTTCAAAATAAGGGTCGTTTCACGACCCCTCGAGCACGTTTGGTCCCTCACAAAAATAGAAGGGATTTCTCCCGACGAGGGGGACGTTTTATGAGGGATGATTACTTTGTGGAACGATCCCGTGACTTCCCATATGAGGTCAATGACCACAAAGAATCATTCAGAGGTTACAGTAACGGTGCGCAAGGCACCAAGGGAAAGAGATAGGGGGAAGAACATTCTTCTGTCAGTCACGTGATATTAACGCTATTTAAATCATGGGGGGATTAGACCCACAAGAAAGATGAGATTATGTTGACTTTGGGGGAAATATAATAGGACTATTTACCCCACGGAAGAGAATCGATTTGATGCACAGAGATACAGAAACACACGATATTTTCCTCCTAACGTGGAGAAGAACAGAAGACGTGAGTTTTCTGCACAAAAGAATGCCCAATTTGCACAAAATTACCGTCCCCAGAAAAAAAGAATGGGGCAAAACACTCGTTCTAGTACACGGAAGGAATCCGAATACTCTCCTGCTTCTCCCACCTTTCGGAATATCATCAAGAACATGTATCATCTGATTCGATCGGTCCATCACCTCAGTAATATTGACACACGTGTCGAGAATAATCAACCGGTCACTTTGAAAAGATTAACTGAGTTATTGAAAAGTGTGATTAAACCTTTTGCCCCCACAATGTCCACAAAAGAAATGCTGGAGGGCAACGCAAAAAATTGGGCATACACGACACAATTAGTGTTACAGCAACACTATGAAGATATCATACAGCACACATTAGGGACCCTACGAGGAGAAACACAGAGAACTGACTGGTTACACGCTTTCGAGATTGCTGTCAAATGGGCAATGCGGAATTTCGGTAAAAGGATCTCCCAGGAGGCAATTTGGCAGGCTGAAAGCTTAGTCCTGACCGAATTGCGTTCTGGGACCCCATCTGGGTCAAATGGACCACCAAATTCTAGGATAAATAGTAATAGAACATATGCACAGGCGGTCAGTGCTGTAACTCCATCCTCAGTCCAGCAGAGGGCAGAAATGGTCAACACAGAGGTGGTCAGGCCCAAAACGGGAGTGACACACATCCAAATACAAACATCCCCTACTTTAATGTCAGGCTGGTCACCTATGAGGAACGACTGGCTTCTGGGAGATGAGTTTCCACCTTTGAGCCCTTCTGTGCAGGCCCCTATACAGTCTCCTCGGGGCAAAAGAAAAGAAAAGAAAAAACACCTAACAGAACAGAGACCAAAAACTCCACCAGTCCTCACAGAGCACTCTGAGAAAAATCTCTTAGTGAATTTTGAGCAGGATGATGATGATGATGATGATGATGATGATGAGGATGATCGTTTAATAGGCACACATCCGTTTTGTTGAGAAGGGAACCGACATTCGCGCGATGAATGCTTGGCAGCGCAGTTTGAAAGCCTCACGCAGAGCTTAACCAGCATGCTTCCCTCTTCTGCGTCTGCACGCGCGCTTGAACAACACCGCTGTACCTCCGACCAGAATGTCCAACAAAACGTCCGAATAATCAAAAACAGGAAAACTGGTCCTGCCCGCACAAAAAAAGCAGTGTTAAGTCGCTGGGGTATATTTGTAGCAATAGACAACAATACATTGTATGGGTCAAAATTATATTTTTTTCTTTTATGGCAAAAATCATTAGGATAGTAAGTAAAGATCATGTCCATGAAGATATTTTGTAAATTTCTACCGTAAATATATCAAAACTTAATGTTTGATGAGTAATATGCATTGCTAAGAACTTAATTTGGATAACTTTAAAGATGATTTTTTCAATATTTAGATTTTTTGCACCCTCAGATTCCAGATTTTCAAATATTGTCCGATCCTAACAAACCACACATCAATGGAAATATTATTTATTGTGTAATGTGGATTCTTGTGGGAATGATGTGTTTCTGTGCGGTTTCCATGGCAACTATAAAACCGATTGAGACTTGCTTTGCTCCATTGTTGCACAGAATTCAAGGACGTTTGGCCGGTTTGCTGGATGAAATGCAAAATTCTCTGACTGATTTACAGCTCACACTAGTATTATAGATTAGTATTATTATAGACATTAGTATTATACAAATCTTTTGACAGTTGTGAAGCTTTTCTCTGCGGTACTTGGTCTGTCACATTATCAAATCAGTTATTAGGTGCTATAATATCATATGACAATTTTAAACATTAGTTACATGTGCATAAATACACTTGACAGATGCTTTTATCCAAACTCGGAAGTGTGTAACGCAAGCTCTTCTTGCTATGCTGACTTGATTTCAGATTTACATTTTTAGTCCATGTGGTTCTAACATGTTGCCGCAGGGGGAAATTAGCATAAAATGGTCAGTTTTCTCTTTCAGGTCAAGTACTGTCATAGTGGAACAAATTTTGCGGAGTAAATTAAACTGTTGGCAAGTGTACAGCAACTAAGGATTCGTAATGACATTTGGTTTAATGACAGACATTTAGAGGAAGCTGTTTCTGCCTGAGGTTAGTTACGGCCACAGTCACAGACAGCTGGACATCCGTATATCTGTGTAGATGTTTCTGTTGTTCAGACTGGACACTGCTGCGTTCACAGTGTTAACAGATGTCTTTAATGCCACAGGGACGGGGTTCGTCTAGATACACTGACAGATGCATAAAAAAGGAGACAGGAAGAAATAGATTTTTACATATAAATAACATTTATATATCGCAATTATATATCTTTTTGAAAGACTCTTCAGCAAAACTGGACTTGTTTTCCCTGTGTTTGACGGGTTCGAGTGTTCCTGTGGTGCCATCAGCCAGTCAGTGTTATCTTGATATTATTTTCCTGTGATATTAGGGTTGTGCCGATAGTATCATGTATCGATGATCGTCAGAGATATCGCCTGTGGCTGATGCCTTTGACGATAGCAAGATGATTATTATAGTAGTATTATTATTATTATCAGGTTAGTAATACTATCTACTTCATATTAGGGCTTATTTGTTGCATTATATTTATTTTTCCGTGTTTTTACAGTGTTGAGCGTCAATCACACACGACTATGCTGAGCTTATGAATGCAATGGCCAATCCGAGGCGTTCAGATGAGTCACCGCTGACTGAACTCTGACTCGCGAGTTCTCTCATAAACAACAGTGCAGATGTGAGAATAAGAGATTTATTCATCATACAGAGTAGATTCACTGATTATAACGGGAGTGTTTGTAAAGTGCATAAACTCGCGCTAGACTGAGCTTGTGAGGATGTTTGGATGTAACTTACGATGTTTCTATTTATTTGTTAAATACAAATTCACGTTAGGCTGCTTTTAGCCGTATGCTGGAGTTGGTTCACATTCCGGCGATGAAGCGAAGTAAATACATAAATTAGCAGGATAATATCGTGTATCGGCGATCTCACAGGCTGACGATAGTATGATATGAACATTGAGCATGTCGCCCAACACTATGGTATATGAAGCAAACGCTCATCCGGTGAGAGCGGCAGGTTTGTGTGGTCCGTACAGGTGTTCTCCGGGTGTTTCTGATCGGTGTAGTTGAACACCTGTAGGATCATGTTTGTATTCTCGGTCTCTGTAGATTTGGGCCTGTTCTCCACGAAGACACTAGTAGAGGCAAACCCGGAGCACCTGGTGGAGGTGCGGACGCAGCTGTGTCAGCCGGCCGATGAGAACTGGGACGCCAGCGGTCTGAAGAAGCAGTGGCGCTGCGAGAGCATCCGCTCCTACACCACCATCTCCACATACGCACAGTACCAGGCCTCGTCCTTCCAGGAGTCGCTGCGGGTGAGACGCACGCGCACAGATCGCAGCTCATTACAGCTAGCATTAGAGCTGGGGATCCAAAACCAGTCCCATTTGACAACCGGAGATGCGTGCCTTTCAAGTCTGCTTAACAATTCCTGCGTTCGCATTTTAATGTGATATAAAACTATTTAAGCGCAGGAACGGAAAGAACTTGTTTGTGTACAGCGCAGACGTATGTAGCATATAGCATGTCATGATAGAAAATTTTGGCCATATCGTCCAGCCCTACGTTAGCACAATGATCGGTTACGTGTGGCATTTTGCATATTAAATAACCGTGTTTGTGTGGTTTCAGGAAGAGAATGAGAAGAAGGGCCAGAAGGAGCTGTCAGACTCTGAAGCGACGTCATCAGAAACGTGAGTGTCGCGCGCCTAACGTCCGCTGAAGTGCTTTAGCAGCGCTGACGTAACCCTGCGCTTACTCTCTCCCGTCTGCTCAGTGTTCCCAGGAGGCGGAAGGGTCCTTTCAAACAAGTCAAGTTTGGGACGAACATTGACGTCTCCGATGAAAAGAAGTGAGTTTTCATGAGGTTTCCTTTTTGCACTTCTTGTCAAGTTGTTTGTGATTGCAAGCAGTAGGGGTGTGCTATATTGACCAAAAATTATATCTCTACATTTTCTGAGATTTTATTGACAACGATAATTAGACGATATTGTGCTGATATCTTAAGGACTGTCGTGGACAGCTGACTCCTAAAGTTTTTGATATTCTTCATATTCTGTGTGATGGTGATAGAAAATAATCTTTTTCAACAAGTTTTAATTGATTTTTACCTTTTTTGGGCATTTTCTACCTATAAAGCCATTTTTTTTCTGAAAATGTGCATAATCTTTTTAGTCAGATTTTTACGTTTAATCAGTCAATTAGAATAAGACATTTGGGCTGTTACCATACAAATGAAATCAGTATCAACTAAATTAATCTTTGCAATGCAGAGGAAACACAGAAGCTGCGTCTGAAGAGGCATTTAGATGTATTTACACACTGTTTAATGCAGCTCAGAGGAACATGAATGCTTTAACCTGCAGTTACAAATACATAAATAATATTTTGATATTTTAAACACAAAATAAATGTGTTTATTTATTTAAATGTGAAGTTAAAACCGCCAGCAGGTGGTTCAGGAACGAAACACCGTCATGTTGCTCAGACACAAAACAGCGCTGTGGCTGTGTTTGGAATTTTTTTGTTTTGAAATAGAGCAAAAAAAGGCAATATGGTGTCTAAAACGTAAGTATCTTAATTAACTTATTGTTTATTGAACTGTTGTAAAAAATCAATATCACATTAGTAATCATGCTGATTTTTAGAGAAAAAACGCCACTCTGTGTGATATTGATTAACTATATGAAATCATATAAATATATACATTTTCTGCCCCAATATCCTAAATGTTGAATCGTTGTAACCCATGCGTTTAATAGTATAACCTAGTAGACTTACGTCATGTATGTGACTGTTTTTTTTTGTTTTTTTTGAATAATCAAATCAAACATCGTTAAAAAAACAATTACGATATTATCGCAGACGATGTATATCGCACACCCCTAGCAAGCAGTGATTTCAGATTTCCTGAGTTTAACATGTCTCTGAATGCAGTTTACGAGGCTGTGAGAATGACAGTCCACAGCTTTACTGTAATGTAAGTCTGCCAGTCAAATAAAGCCGAGGTGCTGCCCCCTGCAGGTGGAAGCTGCAGCTGCAGGAACTCAGTAAGCTGCCTGCGTTTGCGCGTGTGGTGTCTGCTGGGAACCTGCTGAGTCACGTGGGGCACAGCATTCTGGGTATGAACACGGTCCAGCTCTTCATGAAAGTCCCAGGCAGCAGAACTCCAGGTGAGACGCCGCTGTTATCGTGACGCTTCAGAAGCACAGTCAAACCAGTCTGTCGCAGCCGGTCACGTGATCTCTCTGTTCATGTTCAGGCCATCAGGAGCACAATAACTTCTGCGCCGTCAACATCAACATCGGGCCGGGCGACTGCGAGTGGTTTGCCGTGCCGGAGCCGTACTGGGGCATGATGAGCGAGTTCTGTGAGAAGTATGTGCACGGCTCTTGTGAACGTTTCGTTAAATCGTCTGACGGATCTTAATGTGGCTTCTGTTGATATTCAAGAGTCTCTCTTTCAGGAACAACATAAACTTCCTGAAGGGCTCGTGGTGGCCGAATCTGGAGGATCTGTACGAGGCTAACGTGCCGGTGTACCGCTTCATCCAGCGGCCTGGAGATCTGGTGTGGCTGAACACGGGGACGGTGCACTGGGGTCAGGCCATCGGCTGGTGCAATAACATCTCGTGGAGCGTGGGCCCTCTGACCGGTGCGCAGATGTTCAGCCTGGCTCTCTGCACGTTTCTGGCTTGTTGTGTGATTGTCATGTTTGTCTGTTTCCTGCAGCGTATCAGTACAAGCTGGCCGTCGAACGTTACGAGTGGAACAAACTCCAGAGCGTCAAATCTATGGTTCCCATGGTGCATCTGTCCTGGAACATGGCGAGGAACATTAAAGTGTCCGACCACAAGCTGTTTGAGATGATCAAGTGAGTGTGGCGTTTCCTCGATCGATGTTAGGGGTGTTGAAATTAATCGTGTCTACGAAATACTATTTCACGTTAACAATATATTTCACAACATAGTCATTAATATATGTAGTTATTCTGAAAATCGACAAAAAGGACTTTGTATAATAACTCAAATACTTCAGAAAGGAAAATTGCTTCACCTTTTTTTTTTTCTTTTATTTGGTAAATTATTACTAT
This sequence comes from Sinocyclocheilus anophthalmus, assembly GCA_018155175.1. Taxonomy (NCBI): domain Eukaryota; kingdom Metazoa; phylum Chordata; class Actinopteri; order Cypriniformes; family Cyprinidae; genus Sinocyclocheilus; species Sinocyclocheilus anophthalmus. Next base: position 12,630 of record JADLZN010007862.1, on the reverse strand, counting down.
AAATTTGTTACAAAACACACTTATAGATTTTTCTTGCCACCAACTGATTGGCATTAAATGCAACTTGTAGGTTAAATTAAACTTTGAATAAGGAGTTTCTAAAGTATTTTTAAATCTAATGTTGTTTTTCTTCAAACAGCTTATAACCTCTAAATATTCATAATAAATTGCATTTACTTCCTTTTAATTTTGTAAGATACTATTAAAGGGCACCAATTATGCCCTATTTTATAAGATTGTAATATTGGTCTTGGGTGTCCCCAGAATGTGTCTGAAGTTTCAGCCCAAAATTCCCCACAGATCACATATTACAACAGCTAGAAAATTTCATTTTTGGGGTGTGTCTAAAAAAAGAGCTGTTTTGGAGTGCATCACTTTAAATGCAAATGAGCTGCATATTCCCGCCCCGTCTCCAGAAGAGGCGTAGTGTAAATGTCTTATATTACCTTGAAAAATGAGAGTAATCCACAGCGTCCTCGGCAGCTCAGATGGTGGGAGAAAATGAAGACTCTTATGTTCAGTCTTGCATCCAAACACAGAGCCCCAGGATTGCTTGCGCGACACTGTTGACGTTACAGCTGCTCGAGAGCGGAGAACATGAAGAACCGCGTAATCAGCTGCTGTGGGCGGGGCCTAAACAATGTGATGTCACACTGCGTGAGAATCAAAACAGCAGGTCTAGTGAGACTGACTTGGTTTAAAGGGGATTAAAAAATGAGTGGGTGGATTTTTATCATTGTAGGGTGGTTGCGTTCACACACTGCCAACACACATTTATGTCCAAACATGTAAAATAGGTGCCCTTTAATACTAGTTATATTGTTTAAATTTGTTCCCTGGAATCTACCTATTATACTGTGTTTTTAAGGGGCTTGTTTTGCTTTTCTTTGTGATAACTGGCAACTCTTCACCTGGAGCTTTATTCAAGAGAGGGAAGAGTTAGTGACTAGAAAGGAGAGCAGCAGTATGCATACTGAACATCAGCTAGACAGCTACTGTTAGAGACGAGTCTAAGAAGTTTAAACTATACACACCTTACATTTTGACTCGCGCGGGTGAAGACTGACATGACGTCGTGTGTGTGTGTGGGTAGGTGGTGTTTGTGTGTGTGTGGCATCATAATAATGCGATCGCTTCATTTGAGCATCAAGCTGAGATAGAGAGAATTGCGGTGGCAGGATAGTGTTTCAGTGTTTTACTGTAGATATGCTTTCATTTCTGTCGTTTGGAGGGCAGTACCTATTAGATGCACAAACTCACGTACTGACAGACTTTCACTGTGCTTTGTGTGTGTGCTTGTCCTGAAGCTCGATCGCAGCTGGGATAAACACACTTGCGTCTCTGAATACTTGTATGATAGGAACTTGATGTAAACACGGAGTTATGTTTTCAGAACAGCACAAAACATCTGATATGTGGAAGAAAAACCCCGCATTAGTGTCGATTAAAGCTGCCACTGTCTGTGATCTCAGCAGTAATAATCAAACAACAATAATGCTGAGGGAAAAAGAAAAACCCATAACTATGATTGTCTGTAAACCTTCGGATTCTTAGAACACTCTCAGATACTGAAAGTACTCTTTGTTAATCACTTGTAATCGTCTTTTCCCCCTTTATTACTTTATATTGGCTTGTATGTTTTGAAGCTATTTTTAGTTGGTTAAATTCTTAACTATTGTTTTGATTTATTATTAATTTGTAATTATTTTAAAGAGTAGCCTGCTTATGTAATTTAATGAAAATGCACAAAATAAATGTGATATGAAAAATGTAGCCATGTGCTGTAATACTGAATATTGAGGATGAGACTCATCGTGATATCGAATCATGACTCCAGTGAGGATTCACACTCCTAATCCTAGTCTCTGTCCCCTCTGATGATCTGGATCGAATGGTAAAACATGTCTCTGGTTCACAGGTTCTGTCTGCTGCGGACGCTCAAGCAGTGTCAGACGATTAAAGAGGCGCTGGTGTCTGCTGGGAAGGAAACGGTCTGGCACAGAAGAAGCCGAGATGAGCCGGCTCATTACTGCAGCATCTGTGAGGTGAGTGCTGGACTCTACAGCAGAATAACTGTCCGCGCTCATCTGAATCACGCTCCTGTGCTGCTGTGTTCCAGGTGGAGGTGTTTAACCTGCTCTTTGTGACGAGCCACAGTTACTCCAGGAAGTCCTGCGTGGTTCAGTGTCAGGATTGCGCTCGGAAGGCCAGCAGCGAGCTCGACGGTTTCGTGGTGCTGCAGCAGTTCAGGATGGAGGACCTCATGCAGGTTTACGACCAGTTCTCATTAGTAAGTCGCTTTATTTGGCTGAATATGCCGTTTATGTACTAGAGTGTGTCCTTTTGCTCGAACAGCAGATTAACTAGTGACTGTTCAAGCAGCGTTTGCAGGTTTAGTCACGGTTTGTGTCTGAATTGAGATGTCACTGGCTTCTGTGTGTGAGTCATGACATGAGCAGCGTGCAGGGTTGGAAAGGTCATGGAAATTTATTGGTTAAAAATGTGTATAAACCCTGAGCATGAATAACGCTCTGCGCTCACCTTGTGTTTTGTAGGCTCCTGCTCTGCATTCTTCTTCATCTTGACATTAAGACGCTGTACATGTGGAGAATATCGCATTACAGGAACTCTCTAAACGGACCATTTCTGATATTCAGGACCGTGGCGCTCGTCTCTCGCGTGGCTGGGGACCATCGGAGAGCACGGGACCGTCGACTCAAGTGGCTGTGTGTGTCTATGCAACCTGTTTATAAACTGCAGCGTGTGACTGTGGCCTGCGGGGGGCGCTAGTGAGGAACTTCCCCTCTACACACCTCTTCCTGAACGGCCGCTCGCCTCTGCTTCACGTGAGAAATTAATCACAAAAACTGGGGAGGAATTTAGGGGAAACTGGTTTTGTACATATTGTCTGTCACAACCGGCATCGTCACTTACAGACTACTGACTTGAGACGTTCTTTTTGTATTTTGTTAACATGCTGAAACCTGAAATCTCTTTCCTCGTGTCTCAAGGCTTCGCCTTCACGGAGCGCTAGCCTAGCTTTTTGTACGGTAGATAGCGATTTTACGACGACTTTGGATGGCAAAATCTACAAAAAAAAAAAAAATATTTGTAATGTGAAGAATTAGGTGATATATAATTTTTTACTGCTTTTATGTTTGACCTGTCTCGTTCTTTTGACACCATGTTGGATATTTTGTTTCTTAGGTAAGAAAAAGGAAAAAATTGTGGAAAAAAACATAACAGCCAAGTCACAAAGAAAATGGGTTGCACATAGAGTAAGGAATAAAGTTTAAATGGTCTGTTTTTTTCCTTCCTTGTTTGTTTCTAATCCTGATGTACATTTACACTATTTATAAATACATATTTATTGCTTGAAGATATTTGTGAATGGAATGCTGTTATTTTTCCCAGAGTACCTGCCATTAAATTTGAAGGAGTTAGGTCATTTAAACTACTCCTGCATTTTTCTATATAGAATTAAACCGCTTAGTAAGCATTGTACAGAAACTATAAAATTGTTTTATTGTTTGAAGAATGTTTTATGAGTTATTAAACAAGTTGTCAACATATGTGCCGACACGTGGAGATCCTTCTCTTGGCCTCCTCTTAAATCTGTATAACTGCAAAAAAAAAGTTTGTTTATACAGTGACAATGTCAAGCGAGTGTTTGGAATATTAGGTTATTTTTAAAATGCTCGTTAACTTTAAAGTTTTTTTTTTTTTTTTGTTGTTGTCGGACAAGGGACCCTGCCAGCCTGCTAGAAGATTCACACATACCAATTCACATCACTGTATCACAGTAATTAAGTCCACACTCGTGAGTTCTGATCACTATGGTAAACAGGCCTTTGAACACCTCAGAAAAAGTTCAAGTTCATTTGCGTTCATGACAAAAATTTACAAATGGAGTCTCTTGTTACGTCGTACGGGTAGAGTGTCGCCTCTTAAAGGTGTCCTCGGTGAGACGAGTTCCTCCAGAAGTCGTGGTGCTTCAGAGCCGCTTGAATGGGTGGTTGGTCTTCTGAGTGTGTGGGGTGTGTGTGTGTGTGAGAGAGTGAGGGTGTGTGAGAGAGAGAGTGAGTGTGCGAGAGAGAGAGAGAGTGAAGTGTGCGAGGGTGAGAGAGAGCTTTGGAGTGAGTGGGCGTGGGGGGAGAGAGAGAGTGAGTGTTGCGACATGTTGAGAGATGAGAGTGGCTTAGTGTGCGCGTGATGAGAGAGAGTGAGGTGCGACGTGAGAGAGAGAGTGAGTTCGTGTTCGACGTGTGTGAGAGAGTGAGTGTGCGAGGGTGGAGAAGAGAGTGAGTGTGCGAGTGTGAGAGAGAGAGAGTGTGCGATAGTGTGGAGAGAGTGAAGTGTGCGAGTGTGAGAGAGAGTGATGGTGTGCGAGTGGGACGAGAGAGTGGGGTAGCGAGTGTGAGAGAGAGTGATTGTGTGCGAAGTGTGAAGAGAGTGAGTGTGCGAGGTGAGAGAGAGTGCAGTGTGAGAGAGGAGAGAGAGTGTGAGAGAGAGTGCGAGTGTGAGAGAGTGCGAGTGTGAGAGAGTGCGAGTGTGAGAGAGTGCGTGTGTGAGAGAGAGAGAGAGAGAGAGCGAGTGTGAGAGAGAGAGAGTGTGAGAGAGAGTGAGAGAGAGAGAAAGAGAGAAAGAGAGAGTGTGTGTGTGAGAGAGAGTGAGTGTGCGAGTGTGAGAGAGAGAGAGAGTGTGCGAGTGTGAGAGAGAGCGATTTGTGTGCGAAGGTGTGAGGAGAGGCGCTGAGTGTGAGAGAGAGTGGTGTGCGAGTGTGAGAAGAGTGAGTGTGCGAGTGGAGAGAGAGAGATGAGGGTGGAGTGTGAGAGAGAGAGATGTGAGTTGTGCGCGTGTGACGAGAGGAGCGTGATTGTGTGCGAGTGGTGAGAGAGAGAGTGAAGTGTGCGAGTTGTGAGAGAGAGATGTGAGTGTGAGAAGTGTGCAAGTGAGAGTGAGTGTGCGAGTGTGAGAGAGAGAGTGAGTGGGAGTGTGAGAGAGAGCGTGAGTGTGCGACGTGGGAGGAGCGAGTGAGTGTGGCCAGGGTGTGAGAGAGAGAGTGAGTGTGCGAGTGTGAGAGAGAGAGAGAGTGTGCGAGTGGGCGAGAGAGTGAGTGGCGAGAGAGAGGTGAGTGTTGCGAGTGTGAGAGGGGGAGAGGGAGGGTGCGAGTCGTGAGAGAAGAGTGAGTGTTTTGCGAGTGTGAGAGAGAGATGTGATGTGTGCTGACGGTTGAAGAGGGAGAGTGAGTGCGCGATTGTGTGGAGAGATGGAGAGGAGTGTGTGTGGGCGAGTGGTGTGAGAGAGCGACTGTGAGTGATCCGGGTGCGAGAGTTGTGAGTGAGAGATGCGAGTGAGGTGTGCGAGTGTGAGTGGTGTGTTGCGATGTCCCTGAGAAGTTGAGTGAGGAGGAGAGTGCGTGTAGCGAGGTAGTGAGAGAGAGAGGTGTGCGAGGTGTGACGAGAGAGGTGCGATTAAGTGAGTTGTGCTGAGTGTGAGAGAGGATGGAGTGCGAGGATGGGATGTGAGAGTTGTGAGAGAGAGAGTGAGTGATGTGAGCGATGGCGAGTGTGTGAGAGGAGAGTGAGCGTGTGCGTGGAGAGAGAGAGTGATTGCTGTGCGTGTGTGAGAGTGTGCGCGTCATGTTTGGGAGCACGGAGAGGGAGAGGAGAGAGTGAGTGAGCGGTGTTGTGAGGAGGAGAGACGTGAGTGGTGGTGTGAGAGAGAGAGGAGTGTGACGTGGTGAGTGTGGGTTGGGTGTGAGAGAGAGGTGATGGGCGGCGAATGTGTGCCGAGAGATGTGAGAGAGTGAGTGTGCGAGTGTGAGAGAGAGTGAGTGTGCGAGTGTGAGAGAGAGAGTGAGTGTGCGTGAGAGAGAGAGAGAGTGTCGAGTGTGGAGAGAGAGTGAGTGTGCGAGTGTGAGAGAGAGATGGTGAGTGTGCGAGTGTGATGTGAGAGAGGAGAGAGTGAGTGGTGCGGAGTGTGAGAGAGAGAGTGAGTGTCGAGTGTGAGAGAGAGAGTGATGTGTGAGCGAGAGAGTGAGTGTCAGAGTGTGAGAATGAGAGGGAGTGTGCGAGTGTGAGAGAAGAGGAGGTGTGTGCGTGTGAGAGAGAGAGTGAGTGAGCGAGTGTGAGAGAGAGAGTGAGTGAGCGAGTGTGAGAGAGAGAGTGAGTGAGCGAGTGTGAGAGAGAGAGAGAGAGTGGTGGAGCGGTGAGAGATGAGAGGGAGAGCGGTGTGTGAGAGGAGAGGAGAGAGAGAGTTGAGCGTGTGTGTGAGAGAGCGAGAGATGAGAGAGGAGAGTGGGCGTATGTGAGAGGAGAGATGAGAGAGAGAGTGTGCGGTTGTGAGAGATGAGAGGAGAGAGCGCCTCTGTGCGTGTGATGTGAGAGAGAGAGAGAGGAGAGGAGCGCGTGTGAGAGAGAGAGAGAGGAGAGAGAGCGTGCGTGGAGAGAGAGAAGAGAGACGGAGATGCGCGTTCTTACGTCGTTGCTTTGCCATGTGTCGTGTGAGAGAGAGAGGAGAGAGAGAAGGAGAGCGAGTGGAGAGAGAGAGAGAGAGATGGGCGCGGTGTGAGAGGGAGAGAGGAGAGGAAGGAGAGCGTGTGGCGTGTGGGAGAGAGGAGAGAGATGATGACGGGAGAGCGAGAGAAGAAGAGCGCGTGTGTGAGAGAGAGAGCGGAGAGTGTGCGTGTGAGCGAGAGAGAGAGAGAGCTAGTGCGTGTGAGAGAGAGAGAGAAGTGGAGCGCTTGACGATGAGAGAGAGAGAGAGAGCGCGTGTGTGTGAGAGAGAGAGAGAGAGAGGAGAGGCGTGTGTGAGATGTGAGAGAGGAGGAGAGCGAGTGTGTGGGAGAGAGAGCGAGAGAGCAATTCGTGTGTGAGAGAGAGAGATGTGTGTGTGTGTGTGTGTGAGAGAGGCTAGGCAAGTTTATTTGTATAGAACATTTCATACACAATGTAATTCAAAGTGCTTTACATAAAAGAAAAAGAAAATAATAATAACAGTAAAACAAGTAATTTAAAAACTTTGAAAATTATAAAAAAATTGATTTAAGAGGTTTAAAAAAAACAATTATACATATAATATAGTGCAATCAATTCGGACATCGCACAAGCTCATTCAGTAAATGCACAGCTGAACAGATTAGTTTTGAATCTAGATTTGAATGTGACTAATGTTTTAGCACATCTGAACTCTTCTGGAAGCTGGTTACAGTGGGGGCATAATAACTAAAAAGCGGACTTCCCCATTGTTGTGTGATGGCCCTTGGTATTGTATAACTGACTCGATCCAGAAGGTTGAGTGCTCTGTTAGGGTATATCAGGAAACAGTCTGCAGGGTATTAGGTCTAGGCCATGACGGTGAATTTATAAACAAAGTAAATATAACTGGTAGCCAGTGTAAGGACCTGAGGACTGGCGGATTTTCTGGTTCTTGTCAGAATTCTGGCAGCAGTGTTCTGGATTAGCTGCAGCTGTCTAATGGTCTTCTTAGGCCGGTGAGGAGACCATTACAATATTCCACCCTGCTGGTGATAAAGGCATGAGTAAGTTTCTCCAAGTCTTGACTGGAAAAAAAACCTCTAATTCTTGCAATGTTTTAGAGATGATAGTATGCTGATTTAGTTAAAGCTTTGACATGACTACTGAAACTAAAGTCTGTCTCCAGAATCACACCAAGATTCATGACTTGATTTTTAGTTGTTAGACCCATAGAGTCAAGGTATGCATTCACCTTGAAAACTTCATCTTTGTTTCCAAATGCAATGAATTCAGTTTTCTCCTTGTTTAACTGAAGAAAGTTATGGCACATCCAACTGTTAATCTCAATGCATTGGCAGAGGGAGTCAGTGGGGCTGTAGTCATTTGGAGATAAGGCTAGGTAAATCTGGGTATCATCTGCATAGCTGTGATAGGCGATTTGGTTCTGTCTCAGAATTTGACTTAGTGGGCGCATATACAGGCTAAACAAGAGCGGCGCAAGAATTGAGCCTTGTGGGACTCCGCCTGTCATGGACGTCCACTTAGACTTATACTCACATAATAAACTCTCCCTTCTAAGTATGACCTGAACAATTTAATTACCATGCCAGAAAGCCCGACCAAATTTTCCAGTCTCTCTAGTAGTATGTCATGATCGACAGCGTCAAACGCAGCACTGAGATCTAGTAATACCAGCACTGATATTTTGCCAGAATAAGAATTTAAGCGAATATCATTTATTAACTTAATGAGCGCTGTCTCTGTGCTGTGAGGCGTCGGAAAACCAGATGAAAATTGTTCCAGGTATCCATTGAGTTTAAGTATTGTTAAGCTGATTAAAGGACTACCTTTCAAATAATCTTTCATATAACAGGTAAGGTTGAAGATTGGTCTATAGGTGCTCCATATGGGTTCTCCAGCTTGCTACTTTTCAGAAGGGTTTACAATGCAGTTGCAGGGAGTTGGAAAAGTCCGAACAGAACGTGAGAGATGAGAGAGAGGAGAGGAGTGTGTGTGGGTGTGTGTTGTGTGGTGTGGTGTGTGTGCGCGACGATTGCGTGTGTGTGTGCGATTGTGTGTGTGGTGTGGTGAGTGTGTGTGTGTGAGAGAGCGAGTGAGTGTGTGAGAGAGAGAGAGAATGTGTGAGTGTGTGTGAGTGTGTGAGAGAATGTATGTGTGTGAGAGCGAGAGCGTGCGTGCTGTGTGTGGAGAGAGAGAGAGTGTGTTGTGAGAGATGTGAGCGTGGATGTGTGTGTGTGTGGTGTGAGAGAGTGTGTGTGTGTGTTTTGTGTGTGTGTGTGAGTGTGTGAGTGCGTGAGTGTGTGTGTGTGTTGGAGAGAGAGAGAGAGTGTGTGTGTGAGAGTGTGTGTGTGTGAGTTCTGTGTGAGAGTGTGTGTGAGAGTGTGAGAGAGAGAAGAGTGTGTGTGTGTGTGTGTGTGGGAGAGAGAGAGAGTGAGGTTGTGTGTGTGTGTGTGGTGTGAGAGAGAGAGAGAGAGAGTGTTGTGGTGAGAGAGAGAGGAGAGAAGCGAGGTTTGTGTGTGTGTGTGAGAGAGTGGGTGTGTGGGAGAGAGAGAGAGAGAGAGGAGAGAGAGTGAGGTGTGTGTGGAGACGGAGAGGTGAGGGTGTGTGTGAGGAGGCGAGAAGAGAGAGTGTTGTGTGTGAGGAGTGATGAGAGTGAGGTGTGTGTGAGAGAGAGATGATGAGGAGTGGTGTGTGAGCTTGGAGAGAGAGAGTGAGTAGGTCTCCAGCGCCCTATTGGCTGGGTACGTATGTTCGTTTATTGGTAGTATCCGTGTGTGTGTGGGAGAGAGAGTGAGTGTGTGTGAGAGAGAGTGAGTGTGTGTGAGATGAGAGTGAGTGTGTGTGTGTGTGTGTGTGTGAGGAGAGGAGAGGAGGAGAGAGAGGGGTGTCTGTGTGTGTGTGTGTGGTGTGTGTGACGGAGAGGTGTGGTGTGTGTGAGGGAGTGTGGTAGAGAGAGATTGAGGGGTGGGGAGAGAGAGGAGGTGGTGTGTGTGTGTGTGTGTGTGAGAGTGAGTGTGTGTGTGTGTGTGTGAGGAGAGTGAGTGTGGTGTGTTTGTGAGAGTGAATGTGATTGTGTGTGTGTGTGAGTGAGTGTGTTGTGTGTGTGTGTGTGGTGTTTGGAGAGAGAGAGAGTGGATGTGAAGCGTGAGTGAGAGAGAGAGAGAGTGAATGTGTGTGAGAGAGAGAGAGAGTGTGTGTGTGTTGTGTGTGTGTGTTGTGTGTGTGTGGTGTGTGTGTCTGTGTGTGAGAGAGAAGAGAGAGCGAGAGAGAGAGAGTGTGTGTGTGAGAGAGAGGAGTGTGTGTGTGTGTGTGTGTGTTGTAAGAGAGAGGTGAGAGGGATCGTGTGTGAGAGAGAGAGAGTGAGTGTGTGAGTGTGTGGGAGTGAGAGAGTGAGAGTGTGTGTGTGAGAGGGAGAGAGTGTGTGTGTGTGTGTGTGTGTGAGAGAGAGAGACAGTGAGTGTGTGTGCGAGAGGAGAGGAGTGTGTCGGGTTGTGTGTGAGAGAGAGAGAGAGAGAGAGTGAGTGAGTGAGTGAGTGGGTGTGTGTGTGTGAGAGAGAGAAAGAGACATTGTGTGTGTGTGTGTGTGTGTGTGGTGTGAGAGAGAGAGAGAGGAGAGAAGTGAGTATGTGTGTTCGGTGTGTGTGTGAGAGAGAGAGAGAAGTGATTGTGTCTGTGGACACCCTCTGGTATAATATTTGTGCATGTGAGTTGATAACATGTAATGCAGTTTATAAAGACGTTTCTTCTGTACCCGTTCAGGATCTGCTGATGGACACTCAGCGGTATATTCATATAATGTTGTCTTTAAATGGAATTGTTAGACAGTGACAAATGGTTCCTCAGACAGAGTGACTCTGTTTAAGCTTTATTGGATCATTTAAAGACTGACATTGTATTAAACGTCTCCTGACTGAACGCCTCCGTCGGTATGAAGCATCTCTGAAACCCAGCAGACAATGTAGCTGTAGTTTAACAAACAGATCTCTACACTGTATGCCAGGTTCAGGACCGCATCAGTCTCGCCTCGCGCTGGTGTTGGTGGTTTTCCTCCACGAGTCTGGTGTTTGCTGTAGTGTTGTGAAGCGCTGCTCAATCACGGACTGACGGCCATCAGAGACCCAGTAGCCAGATGTAGCTGCTGCCGGAGACAGGACCTACACTGACCACTGAGCGAAGGATGGACGTCTGCGTCGCTCTGCTCCTGAGATAGCGGAGTTAACAAAACAGACATGATCTCATGAAGGGAGACGAGTTCATGGGACATGTGTAACTGGCGGGTCGTTCAGCGCCAAAACAGGTGCATTAAACTCAGCCGATTGTATAATAGCCTGGAAGTGAGATGTGGCCTGGAAAATGAGTTCAAACAGACGGCGCAGCCTCAGGGGCCGCCGATGGAAAGTTAAACAGAACGGAAAGCGTTCCAGATTAGGAGCGCTGACTCATGTGTTTGCAGCAGGGTGCGAGACGTCACTCTGGAACCTGAGCTGCAGAGAAACACACTTCAGTGGAGAACCTCGTCCTGCTGTCCTTCTCATTCTGTCACACAACTGACATGTGACGCTCTTTTTCCACTCAGCATCTCCTGTTTCCATGATGTCAGGTGACACCAGTTTTCCGTGATTTGGCAGAAAGAGGCCTGCTGTCGTGATGATGCTGGATGGCGCTCGCTCGTCTCCTGCTCTTTAGCGACCTGTAAACTCTGGAGATGTGAGAGGACGGAACAGGAGGTGTTTAAAGGTGTCATACGATGATGCTAAAAAATAGCATTACTTTGTGTATTTGGTGAAATGCAATGCGTTTAGCCAGTTAAGGTTTAAAAAAAACACATTAGGACAAGACCACTGGAACCAGTTGAGTCCTCTGCACAATTTGACTTTGCTGCAGCCTAGAATTAAACTACTGGCCTCGTCTGGCCAGAGGAGAACGACACTATTTCCCTGTTTCATACTGTAAAGCTGCTTTGACACAATCTGCATGGTAAAAAGCGCTATATAAATAATAGTGACTTGACTTGACATTTTTTTCCATAAACTGTACACAGGTCATGTTAACCGAAAATTTTCCTTCATTAACGGAAATTTTTTAGCAGTGACGGAAAAACTTTAAGGCCGTCCGTCACTGACAGATTACACTGAGGGTGATCTACTGTAATTCCCAGCCCTGTCCAGTGCGGCAGCAGAGCGCCGGATCATCAGCTCCAGAGCAAACATAACTGTCACCACTCTTTTCTGTGTGTTTGAGGCGAGTACCCAGTTTAAGCTACAGCAATCTATCACACCACATTAAAGAGCACCAAAACTTATTGCTTGAATTTCCTAATAAAATGGACAAAGTGAAATCTAGCCTGTTTTCTCACACGTACGAAGCACAAAGCGTGGCTATCGTTTATGAAGGCGCACTACTTGTACGGTTATTCACAACTACCAGCATCGATGGATGTATGAATCGACATTGGTCTCACAATGAGAATCTAGATAAATCTTTTTTTCTTCTTTTTGCGTAGCATATTTGTGTTAGTGGCCTCCGCGGTCACTGCGGATGTGTGTTGAACATGACAAGTGATGCATTCTCTGTTCCTCTGTTCTCCATAAATAAAGCCTATATACTTGTCCTGTAGGTTCATTATTAAAAATGAAAAGTGAACAAAAATAGCAATTAAATGTGTTATTATAATTAAAATATGAAAATGTTAAAATTACGGGTAATAAAAGATTATGACGGTATTTTTACGACCCTGTCCGTCAAAATCTAACACAACCTTTGACTGTACATTATTGTTGCTCCTCTCTGAAACGTAGATTTTTACGAAGCTCATGGTTCTAAAAAGCACGGTGTGCTGTGATTGGGGCCAGCTATCAGTGTGTTGTGATTGGCCGAATACCGCAAGCGTGTGACGGAAATTGTTACGCCCCTCACCATATTTGGAAACACACAGCATCTCCACAACAACAACACTACAGCGAGAATAAAAGTTAAGCCGCCTTTCTTTGCGTAAAACATTTGGGCGGGGTTATGCAAATTTTCCCACACAGTGACATAGACATGTGGATGCGTGTTTAAACAAGGCGTTTTAGGAAGGCGTGGACGAGTCTTAACTTTTATAAAGAATTTCTCTTTAGATTTGAGACTT